>MKEJ01070417.1:0-10646 GCA_001753735.1 Embelia ribes | reverse complement strand
TATGCAAAAATAAGTTTAAAAAATTCGGCATAGTATATAAAATAATAATATAAATTTTCTTATTTTTAAATATATATTTTGTGATGAAGTTTAAAATAAAAAAAGGGTTAAAATCTTGAATTATATGTGTATTAAATGGAGTGTGTCAAAAATATGCGTATTTTCCATTTTGTTATACATCGATTTGGAAAATAGATGTTTTTTTCAATAATAAGTGCGAACGAATGTTAAACGGCAAAATTTCTGGACCAGGTCGTTGCTTCCTCCTTTCCTTAAAACTACAACACTTCCCCATTTAAGCCAACCATTTCTCATTAAGCACCTCTCAATCTCTCTTCTCTCTTTCTCTCTCTGCAATGTCTTGCAACAAGAAATCCTTCTTTAAAGATATTCTTAAATCCAGCTCAAGCTGCGGCTGTAGCAAATCAGACATATTCCACCCCCAACCAAAATCGAAAACGAAAAAAGAAACCGAAACTTTGCTAAAACGTTCTTTCCCTGATGAAACAAAAATGGCCAGTCCCTGCCCGAAAATCTCGGACAGCTTGGCGGTTGTGAAAGACTCGGATGATCCGTATCTTGATTTCCGGCAGTCGATGGTTCAGATGATTTTGGAGCGGGGAATAAGTTCGTTCGACGAGCTTCAAGAGCTTTTGAACTGTTTTCTGAAGCTGAATTCACCGATTCATCATGAGACTATTTTTGAAGCTTTCATGGAGATTTGGGATGGGATCATTTCCAAGTCTAAGAATAATGCATCGCTATAAATTTAGTAAGAAAGATTTGTTTTATGAATTTATGTTTTTTTTTTTTTTTAATGTTGTGATGTTTCAGTTAGGAATGGAGCCTGTTTCTAAATTATTTTTATTCTGCATTCTATTGTTTGCAAAAAATCATTTCAGGAAATTTTAGGTGAATAGAATGACAGATAATAATATTTCTTATGATCGACTTTTCTCCTCATTAATTATTTCTTTAATAAAAGATCAATATGTTGTATAAGTTTTCTCTAGGTAAGTTTCTAAGACTCTCGAAAAAGGCTACTTAAATATGGAAAACCTATTGCTTTCGGTGACAATATTTTTGATATATCCGAGTCCTTTTAACTACTATGTTGACAAATTGAACCCGTAATCTTTCATTAATAATTGTTTATGAGCATTATAATCCGTATTGATACACATTAGTTTCACATACCACCAATTTTAGTTTTCATTTAAGAGCATTTCCTGAATTGCACAAGAGAACCATGACATGCAGTGGTACCACATTTGATGGCTATGTGAAGGTGACGAGGCATTGATTGCATACTCATACTCTATACGGGTAATAATGTTTTATCCCTACAAATTTCACATGTAGTTTGTGCGGTTTCCATTCATAAATAACAACAAAGCGATCATGACACGTGAAATGCATGTATAATTCGAACTAAGATTTTATAATAAAAGAAAGATTTGGATAATCATTTTAGAATTGTGAAAAACTCTATTCCTCATATGAATGGTAAACCACAATTCTATGTG
The DNA here is from genome assembly GCA_001753735.1 of Embelia ribes. Taxonomy (NCBI): domain Eukaryota; kingdom Viridiplantae; phylum Streptophyta; class Magnoliopsida; order Ericales; family Primulaceae; genus Embelia; species Embelia ribes. The sequence continues at coordinate 9,120 of MKEJ01070417.1, read as the reverse complement.
GTGGCGTTAGAGCATTCACATCAGTTTTATTAACAAAATAACTTAAATAGCTCAAAAAATCTCATTTTTCTAGTTATCTATTGTCTTTTTTTTTTGGAAATTAGTTATCTATTGTCTATTTGCCTATATCATGCATCAAATTTGCTATTTCCCCCAATGATTGTTATTTTAATTATATTTTTATTCTTTTTGCTTATTATTTATATAGATAGCTTTTATACGATATATAACATACAAAAATATGTTTGGAGAATTTAAAATTCTAATATGTAATAAAAAAGAAAAAGAAAAAGTAGAAATTGCAGCTTGCGGGTGACGTCGCCCAGCGGGAAGGAAAGAAGGAGCATCCGGATCTCGCGCCAGACAGAAGCTTCGTCACTCCCCACTCTCTCTCTCTCTCTCTCTCTCTCTCTCTGCATTTACATACATACATATACCCACAGACGAATTTGATTTGGCTCAGATAAAGACCAATGTAATACACATACATACATACATACGCAGAGAGATAGATACAGAGAGAGAGAAATTCAATGAGGACTCTTTTGTTACTCTCACTGATTTCATCTCTCTTCATTGCCCCACACTATTCAATCCCCAATTCTAGGAGGATCCTCCACCAGCCCCTCTTCCCCGCCACCTCCGACCAGCCGCCGCCCTCGGCCGTACCTCCGCCGCCGCTGCTCAACCCCTCCTTCCCCGATCAGCCTTTCTTTCCGGAGCAGCCCAATTCCACTCCACCCCCTCCCTCGCCGCCGCCGCCGCCGTCCACGGCGTCGCCGTCGGCGGCGAACCCACTCTCCGGCCAGCAAAACAAGCCCACCAAGAAACTAGCTATAGCGATCTCCGTCGGAATTGTCACCCTCGGTATGTTATCGGGTTTCGCTTTCTATATATACAAACACAGAGCTAAAGCACAATCGGATACCCAGAAGCTCGTCGGAGAAGGCTCGCGGTCGGCCGGAGATTCACAACCTCCGGCGAATACTTTCCTCTACATCGGAACCGTAGAACCCGCCAACAGAGGTTCGGTTGCAGAACCAGTTGGGGAAATTTCATCTCCTTATCGGAAATTGAATCCGATTAAACGATCGGATCGGTATAGGCCAAGCCCCGACCTCCAGCCCCTCCCGCCGCTGACGAAGCCTCTGGCAGCGGCAGTGGTTAATTCTCCACCTCCGGAGGCATCTTCGGACGAGGAGGAGAGCAATGACACAACATTTTATACCCCGAACGGCTCCTCTTTTAGCAACGATGATGGGTCCTACGTGTCCTCTCAATCGAACCCCATTTCGAAAGTTAGTCAAAACCTGAACCCGAACCATAAATCCATTCCTCACTCGAAAAGAACGTCGCCCAAATCATGGCTTGGTGTTTCGTCATCTCCCGAGGTGAAATCGCCACCGCCACCTCCACCACAAGGTCCATTTGGTAATTCTAGATTTGGGTTTTCCCCAAAGAGGCTGAAGTTTGCTCCGCCCCCGCCGCCACCTGACATGGCGCGTCTTCAGTCGATCACGGCACGTAAACCCTCAATGCCACCTCCGCCACCACCACTGCCGCCTAGGGGTCCACTCTCAGCCCCAAAGAAGTTGGTTGAGTCTGGTAAGAGTGTATCTCCAAAAGAAAACAAAAAGGCGGAATTGAGAGAATTTAGCCCTAAATTGAGCTTCGAGGTTGCGGAAATGAAGGCTATGGAGGAAGCTAGGGTTGATGGTGAGGATGACGATGGATCGAGGCCCAAGTTGAAGCCTCTGCATTGGGATAAAGTTAGGGCAACTTCGGAAAAAGGGACCGTTTGGGATCAGCTGAAATCGAGCTCATTTCAGTAAGTACCATATTCAAACAATTTAATCATTACTTTATTTAATATAATCACCGAAAATGTAGGATACCAAAATGAGAGGAAAATTTGCAATTCTGATACAAGATGTTATTCTTGGTTTTGATTTAAGACTGAAAATTTGATGATAAATGTTAGATTGAACGAAGATATGATGGAAACTCTGTTTGGTTGCAATTCGGCTAATTCGGCTTCGAAAGAGGCAAGTAGAAGATCGGTTCTCCCTCCCATTGAGCGTGAAAATAGAGTGTTGGATCCAAAGAAGTCGCAGAATATAGCTATATTATTGAGAGCACTGAATGTGACGCGGGATGAAGTTTCAGAAGCACTTTTAGACGGTAATGTTTATCACTTAACTATTGCCTTGTATAAATGGGGCATCACAGAATTACTATATTTGTTCATGAATCTAGTAAAAACAAAAATAGAATCTGAAAAATTGTGAAATCAAAACCGAACAAATCTATAATTGTTTCGATATGTTTTGCCACAGGGAACCCGGAGAGTATGGGTGCTGAGTTGTTGGAGACCTTGGTGAAAATGGCTCCAACCAAAGAAGAAGAGATTAAACTGAAGGAGTACAAAGGCGACATTACAAAACTCGGGTCGGCAGAGAGATTTCTCAAGACAGTGCTCGACATACCATTTGCATTTAAGAGAGTCGAAGCAATGCTTTATAGAGCAAACTTTGATAGCGAACTCAAGGACTTGAGGAAATCATTTCAAACCCTAGAGGTATTTTGGCACTAAAACTATTGCTCAGGAAAAGAGTTCTCCAACACTAGCCAAAATGGTGTAATAGTGAGAAATCACTTCCTGGCCACAGAAATATAATCTAGCATGTGCAATTACAAAATTGTCATTTGAATTTTTTATTGTCAGATTTTGTTTTTTTGGTTTAGAAGTGATTTCTCGCCGTAACTGTTACACCATTTGGAGTGGTGTTAGAGACCCTTTCCCACTTGCTCAAGTATGTTTCTATATGGAACTTCTGAAAATTGTCTAAGGTTGTAGATGCCTAAAATGGGGATGTTTTTTTTGGGGAACATACTTAAAACTTGTCTTCATCACCAATACGGGAAAATGACTTTGTGGATGTGTTTCTAGTTTTAGAACAATAACGTTCCAAAACCACAAGAAAACACTACTAGCATACCTGAAGATTTTTTTCTTGGAAAGTGGAGCTCATATACGCGATGTTTGACAGGCGGCAAGTGAGGAGCTTAAGAACAGCCGATTATTCCTCAAACTGCTTGAAGCTGTTCTCAGAACCGGAAACAGAATGAATGTTGGCACGAACAGAGGTGATGCTCGGGCTTTTAAGCTAGATACCTTATTAAAATTAGTCGATGTTAAGGGTACGGATGGGAAAACAACTTTACTCCACTTTGTTGTCCAAGAGATAATCAGATCCGAAGGTGCAGGCTCTAATCCTATGGTTGAAACGAACTCCAAATTAAAGGAAGATGATTTCAGTAAACAAGGGTTGAAAATCGTTTCTGGTTTGACCAAAGAGCTTGAAAATGTTAAAAAAGCAGCAAACATGGACGCTGACGTGTTGCGGAGCTACGTGTCAAAACTCGAGTTAGGGCTTGAGAAGGTAAAAGCAGTCCTGCAATATGAGAAGCCGAATAGTGAAGGGGGGTTTTTCGAATCAATGAAAACATTTCTCAAAGGGGCCGGAGATGAAATTGCTAGGATAAAGGCGCAGGAGAGAAAGGCCTTGTCAGTAGTGAGAGAGGTGACTGGGTATTTCCACGGTGACACAGCGAAAGAGGAGGCTCATCCTTTGAGGATATTCATGGTTGTGAGAGATTTTTTATCTACACTGGATAATGTGTGCAAAGAGGTAGGAAAAATGCACAACAATACGATGGTGGGTTCTGCCAGATCTTTTCGGGTTCCACCAACTGCATCACTGCCCCTGCTTAGTAGGTATAATATAAGACGCGAGAGTAGCTCAGATGATGGAAGCTCATCGTCATGAAACACGTGAAACTGTGGATTATAGAATCGGTACTTTTGTAGAGGAAGAGCCTCAGAATAACATACAAGCATTAATACTCAGATTGGTTGTGAATAAGAAACAAGATACTGTCTTTAGTTTCTTCGAATGGAAAGGAAACGACACCAAGCTGTAGAACATCAACGTCTAGCACAAGGCCGGTGAAGATCACCGGATCAAGAAAAGAGAATGCATTTTTGTGGAGATTCTACGGAAATTGCCTTAGATACATCATTTAGTATATTCTTTTAATGCCATAATGTTTTCTTGTATTGAGGTCGTTATCAAATAGCAGCGAAAGATTTTACTCTGTAATTACATGGGTTTCACACAAAAACATGAATATATGTTCCATAATGCACCAAAGTTCTCACAAGCATACAAAGCTTGTGTAACCTAACCACAGGCTTAAGTTTTTGGCAATGTGCTCAATTGGAAAAAATATAAAAAAAAAAAAAAGAGAAACTGCCTATGGTACGCAAAATTACTTCTCAAAAGAAATCAAAATTGCAGGAAATTCCAAAGAAGAAGGCTGGTTTGCTTAAATCGCTGTTGTCCTCTAAAAGATGGCAAAGATGTCGTTAAATTGCACGATTACGTTAGTGTTAGAAGGCATTTTCACAAAATTGTTCAAACACAAAACAGTAAGGAGAGGTTTACGGATGAACATGATAAAAAGAAGGAATTCTTAAATAATATGATTCACAAAAGCATTGAGCCTACGAGAATTGTTGGGACCTAAAACCTTCATATCAAAGGGATAGACCCCAGAACTAATCCATAAACACGAGACAGGAAGCATGTTCAGCTAAAGATAGATCTACAGACACTTTACCACTCTTCTATGGAGTGCAAGGGGGCGATTTTAGGTGTATTAACAGCACCCAAACTATTGGAATACTAAAATACGCATAGTTAGACCTAGTAAATCTAACAAAAATCAACAATTTGAAGTAGAATCAATGGCTGCTTCGCAGAGAGCCAAACTTAAAAATCATGATTTCGCTTGATCATGTGTCGACAGGGACCATCTTCAAGCCGGCTGCAATAGGCATGCCCAAGAATCCAATAAATATGCTGAAAAACCACTGTCCGAAACTGAGAGGTGTAGTGTTTGCAAATGCACCCAAGTACTCAATGATTATGATCTGGAAAAAGACAGTAGCGCCAAGAACGGACACGAAAACATAGTTGTCCAGTATACCTTCCAAGACATCTATTTTCTCCATTTCCCTGGAACTAACTTCATTGAAAACCTGTGTATAGAACATCAGTTACTAATTGCTTTTGAAGTAGAGAACTTTGTACATTCACAGAAATATTGAAGATGGGATACAAGAACAAAGACATGACTCTAATGGCATCAATTTTGGAGTTATGAACCTCTGTACTCTTTCAAATGTGTCAACAATTCAACAAAAGGAATTAATACACCATTTTGTTGAAAATTCAATAATATTGTTCAAAGATACCTGGCAGAAGACAAAGCAGTTGAAAATAAGTGTGTTCAACACCAAATTAGAATCATCGCCGACAAGTCCAAACATTGCTTTGCCTTTAGATTGAAGGATCCATATAACAAAGAACTGGTAAAGGGATTGGCCTAAAATATTCCTCCACATGACATTACTAATAAAATTTCCTCTCCTCCCAACAGGTGGGCGCTTCATTAGCTCATCATTTGGTGGTTCCGTTGCCAGAGCAAGCGCTCCTAGCGTGTCCATAATCATATTGACCCACAAAAGCTGAACAGCCGTGAGAGGGGCACTTCCTAGAAAATCATCAAAAGTGTAAGCACATGAATAGAACATGTAAAATAGTATAAAAACAACGATTAGTAATTGTTGTGGGAAATGTCTGTTGGCTTACCAGTAAGACAAGCCGAAGAGAAGTTAACAACAAGAGCGACCACATTCACAGTCAACTGAAACTGCACAAATTTCTGAATGTTAACGTAAACTGAGCGTCCCCATTTGGCCACTGTTACTATGGTGGAGAAATTGTCGTCCAGAATTATGACATCAGCGCTCTCTTTAGCTACCTGAAAATTGGTTAAGACCAGTAAATACGCTGAATTTTAAAACTTGAAGGAGGCAAACTAATGTGGTCATCGAGTATCATAAATCAACCATTTCAAACAGGATTGGTTAGTCACCTCAGTTCCAGCTATGCCCATTGCAAGTCCAATGTCTGCTTCATGTAGTGCCGGGGCATCATTTGTTCCATCCCCAGTCACTGCAACTACTTCATCAAACGTAGTTCGCAAGTGTTTTACCAGTGTATGCTTGTCCAGAGGTGAAGATCGAGCCATCACCTATCAAACAGAAATTTATGACCCATATGTTAAAAACTTAGTAATTAGGTTTTTCCTCGGAGTCATGTGGCAACAAAAGGAAGAAAAAGAACCTGAATCTTGGGTATAAGTTCAAGCAGTTCTTCAAGTTTCTTCTCGCGAAAATCTGGACCTTCGATGGCGATACCACCATCTGTAAGTATGCCACATTCCCTAGCAATAGCCTTAGCCGTATTAATATTGTCACCCGTGACCATACGAACAGTAACACCAGCTGAGCGACAAAGTGCAACCGACTCTTTCACACCTGGTCGAACAGGATCCTTAATACCAACAATTCCTATGCAGGTATATCCCGAGGATGGGATAGCATCATCAACAGAGACTCTAGTTTCCAGTTCCACATAGGCAAGGCAAAGAGTTCGAAGCGCTTCACTGGCAAATTGATCTATTGTGTCATTAAGATGGTTAATGGAAGCTTCATCTAGAGGAACAACCTCACCATTTTTATCGACCACCTTGTCACAGGCGGCTAATATTATTTCCGAAGCACCTTTGCAATGGGCTCTTAGGCCTCCACCTGGGAGCTCCAAAACCACCCCCATTCGCTTCTTTGTAGAGTTGAAAGGCTCAACTTTAACAATTTTAGTCGCATCCCTCTCAGCCTGAAAATCACCACCAAGTGACAAGCCAAACTCCAATAGTGCAGTCTCGGTTGGCGTTCCCAAAATCTCACGTTTGCCTTTTTTGTTTACCACAACTTCCCCGCCGGTGTTGGTAAATATGGACTGTAAAAGAAGCTTTACAGTTGAATCTGGGATTTCAGAACACAAGGCGGAGGCTTTGCCAGCTTCGACTTCTTTGCTGTTCATGCATATGCACGACTTTACAACTGTCATGCGGTTGGTAGTCAGCGTCCCGGTTTTGTCACTACAGATAGTGGTGGCAGAACCCATCGTCTCACAAGCGGCCAAGTGGCGAACCAGAGCCTTATCATTCATCATCTTCTTCATGGCAAAGGCAAGGCTAAGTGTCACAGCAAGAGGTAGGCCCTCGGGAACAGCCACAACAACAATCGTCACAGCAATAGCAAAATATTCCAACAGTTCTAACGCATCATCTCCGGTCCAACTCCAGTGGCTCCCCTCTAGGAGCTTACGTCCAAACATTTTTTGCACCAAAACTGCAAAAGTCACAACAGCAAAGAAGAGGCCTATCTTTCCAATAATAGTCGCAACGCCGTTCAACTTAACCTGCAGTGGAGTCTCGTCGTCGCCTCCTTCGCTAAGTGTCGCCATCAATTTACCCCACTGGGTTCTCATTCCGACAGTTGTTATCAGCATCTTGCATGATCCATCTTGGACCTTAGTTCCGGATAGAAGGAACGGATTCTCAGCGTTAACCATCACCGGCTCACTCTCACCAGTCAAACTTGATTCATCGATCACCAAAGAAAATCCCGAGACAAAGAGCCCATCTGCTGGGACTTGATCTCCAATAGAAAGATGTACAATATCACCCGGTAAGAGATCGTATATGGACATTTTCTGCCGATAGCCTTTTCTAGTCACTTGGATTGAAATCTTCTTCTTCTCTTTATCCAAGTCCTTAAACTGCAAGGACTGTCGATAGTCGCTTATTGCCGTGACAAATACAACGAGCAAAATACTTGCAACAATTCCGAGACCATCGTGGGCCCCCTTTGGCCACCCTTCTGTCGCTAATCCAACTATCAGGGAGACAAATGCACAGACACCTAGGATCATCAGAGTCATGTCTTGTAGGGCTTCCCAAACAAACACCCAAAAACTGCGTGGTTCACTTTCTGTAAACTTATTGATCCCAAAGATTTCTTGTCGTTGATTCATCACATCAGTATTACCGGTGAGACCAGTGGCGGTTGATGTGGAGAGCTTGTTTGCAATCCCCTCAACACCACCATGAAACTTCAGTTTTTTAAGATCATGACCTTCGACAATGGACCCCAGCTCATCTGCACATATGTTGTAGCCAGCAGCTTTGACCTCCTGTGGTACAACGTAATCACTTGGTTGCACACCTGAATACATACCACACAGAGATTCAATTTTAGGAATTTGGCATGCCACCAAGATTTATGCACTAGCAATATAAAAAGTTACCAAGAATTACGGATAACTTTACCTTCAATGAATTGCAATGCAGCTTTAGAAACTAAGACAGCAATTCTCAACTTCTCCTGCAGTTAGTCGTAAAAGACAAATGAAGTACGATAATCTGAGTGAAAATTTTCTTGTAATTGCCTAAAGCACATGGATGAAGTATTGAAATGTACATTGCACATGGTTTATTCCGATTTACATTATCATTTACCAGCACCCAGGATAAATAACTTGCAAAAGTACCCGGAGACAATTATGCAGGTGAAAAAGGCGACCATTTCAATAACTCAAGCTACTTTCGGCATGTGAGAGGATGACATATGTAGCTTTTTAAAAAATGTTCCTACTTCTTATATCATTCTGTTACTTTAAGAGGAAAACACAATTCCACCATGGGACTATTATTTTCTTCTCTTTTCGTGGTAAGACATTAATTATTTTACTCTTACCTTTTAGAACTTCATAATTAACTATTTTTTCGATATCTTTTCCTTATCCTAAACCGCTCTTAACTATTTTCGAATCTTTAAACGCTCCCATGGCCAATCTATCGAAACAGACGTCATTGAGATCATTAAAATCCAAAATAATAACCCCAAGGGGTTGGCCTAGTGGTCTTATGACCAAACTCATGACTTCCAAGCATGAGGTTGGGAGTTCGAATCACATGGGCCACCCTTTGGGGCCACACCCCCTAGCGATTTCTAGGTTGAACCCTGGTCCGTGTTGGGAACTATCGTGGGTGCGAGGCACTGGACCCTGTGGATTAGTCGGACGGCGCAAGCCGATACGGAAACCACAGATATCAAAAAAAAAAAAAAAAAAAAAAAAAAAAAAA
>MKEJ01070408.1:0-29840 GCA_001753735.1 Embelia ribes | reverse complement strand
TTTTTTTTTGATCTAAAAAATTTTTGATAAAAAAAAAAAAAAAAAAAAGGAAATGACACTAATTATCTAGGGCACTTGCAAAACTCCGACGAGATGTGGTCCTGAAATTAATGAAAGATAAAAACAAAAACGAAAATAGACCAAACATTCATAATTTTTCCAAGATTAATTCTTAGTTTCATTTTATTATAGTTAAAAGAATTGTTTGTCTAGAATGAGCAAATGCATGTCATTATAGTTAGACATCCTGTCACTATAATTACACTCACACTCCTTCAAATCAGTGCCTTTGATGCCTTTCTTCCTTTGCATAATTAAATTATATTATTTACTCTAAATAAGCATTAAGAGGGGGACCATTAATAGAAAAATAAAACATGGTAGTATTACATTGTCATTACAATTGAATTAAGCTTCTTTTGCTGATGAATGATCAAATTACTTACAACAAAAATCATATTCCTCACACCCTAATAAACAACAAATATTTATTTACATTTGTATAAAAGATCTTTCAAGTATAACAACTTTTAATTGATTTATAAAAACATAAATAGGAGGGACTGATACACACAGCGTTGTTACCCCAGCTTATAAAACAATGTGTTCCAAGGTTCGACCGTGTGACCGCCAAACACATATATACACAATACATACACATTTTCATGATCTGTTGGCTAGAATCAAATGAGGAAGAGGAAAACCTTTAGGGGCTAAAATCAAATGATTAGTTCACTGTGAGAGCCACCATCTTCCATCCTTATCCAAGTCTTGAGCGAAAAAGGGTCGGAAGTAATTTCCAGAGCCCGAGCCCCTCGAGGCCAGTTCCCATAACCACCGTAGCCCGTGTGCCTGGCGAAGCACAGCCACAGGTTCTTGTTGTAGGGGCAGCACCAGTCTAATCCATGGTTGTGACCAACAAAAATTGCCTGCCACAATGCATACATAGACACAAGAAATCACATTTAGAGGACAATTAGAAGGGCAATAGCTAGACACATGGTGTTTGTGCATCTGTGGGGTACGTAGAAAAGCACATTTTTCTTCTTTCTTTTCGCAAGGGATATACACTAGATGAGTAAGTTGCCGTAGATAGGAACGAATGGCATTTAAAAAAATCACGTTATGGACCCGATGTGATATCTTATTTTAGTTTTATTTAGTCGACTCTAAATTCTAGAGATTAAGGCTTGGATGATGACGACAATGATGGTTTGGAGCAAGAATTTAGAGGAGAAAGTTGGACTAAGAGGAAAATGACGTTTCTTTCGGGGCACATGCGAAAATGATTGCCTGCAAGATTTTCCTTTTTTGGCAGTTTCTTTCCTTTTTTTTTTTTTTTACCAAAAAAAAAACGTATACCCTATATAACGTGAGGGAAGGGTACATGAATTGGGAAAGTAAAAGATAAAATCGCATCAAAGGTAAATATTTAAAATTCTACGGGCAGGTTAAGAGATTAGGAGAACATGAACGGTTAATCTTCATGAGAAACGGGAAACAAAAATAATATCCAGACCTTGTTCTATAGATGATCCGGATGGGTCACATATTTACAGCCATACACTAATAGCCAATGGTGACATATTTACAGCCTTACACTCAGCTAGCAAAAATAATAACCATTCTTAATACTTAAACAGGTTCCGGAAGGGTCACATATTTACAACCTTACACTCGCTAGCAAAGAAATGGCTTTCAGAATTTAAATCTAGATAGTTACAAAATTATAAGTTTGGCTACATGAGAATGAGATTTAAGTAGCAAGACTAATAGCCAATGGTGACCATTTTTGACAGTATCTATATTTGAAAAGAAAAACAGAAGCTCTTGAAAAATAAACAATACCAAACAGACCCTCAGTTTAGAACTCTTAAGAAAGGCTATATATAATATTTTCTATATCTATACAAAATGTGTTCTCACCTTGACAGATGGCCTTTTCTCAAGGAGTTTCATTATGCCCATTTCGGCTTCTTGAGAAGCAACCTTCTCCTTGTTGATGGAACCCACACAAGACGAAAACAACATGAACATCGGAGCCACCTTCTTATAAGCATCACTTGGTATATGCCAGAAGATTATCTCAGGCACCCTACAGAATAAAACTCCATTTGATTCCTAAAACTGGTGAAATTGAAATTCAAAATCTTGATATTGACAATTTCTACGATTATAATAAGACCAATAGAGGTAATCATAGCACTCAAATCATATAGTTTCTTGTTTTTCCAGGATAAGTGAATCAAAAGATTTCCAACATATCAGAAAGGCCATCGGAAAAAACAAAAGAAAAAAACACAGTTAACTAATGAGCTATCATATCACCTGAAAGCTTAAGATGTTAGGAAGAGATAATTTATTATGTAGTTTATTTAACATGCCCCTCGCTTGTGGCACATTTTGAGCCAAACAAGCGTAATGCAATTTTTTCATTGGGTTATGGTGAGACTTGAACACAGGGGCCCTGCCAATTCTATTACCATTTTAACTGATGTTTTATAATCTCACCAAAAAGTTTAAGTTGTTAGAAAGCGCTGCATATTAAATTTCTTATCTTCAACAGACTTCTAACGATATATCTAGCAATGGCAGACATAAGGTTTCAGCTGGCTGTTGTTCTGAAATGGTACTTTCTGCTTCTGCAATGAGAAAAAACACCGGACAAGGTATTTGGTTAATCCGTCTACAATACAGTTTTGCTGAAAAATTCTTGCAAGTACCTCAATTTTAAGAACCAACAGATAGTAGTTTTCCGAGGTTTCAGAAATTGATTATTATGAGCAAAAGACGAGAATTAAAATTCTTTCAAAAGTTTACAGTCATCTGCTGAAATTTATTAAACAAAAGCTAAAATGAAAGTCAAACATCCCTAAGCCAACTGCAAAACTGCTTTCTGTATAAACCATTTTCTTAACAACCTGGGATAATTCAAAAATTAGAGGCCTCTTGTTGGATTTATGGTAAGCTGAAATTTAGGCCAACAACTGCAATTGAGATTTTTTTACCACCTGGAATCAGGGTTAAGCTCTTGAGATTTATGATTAAACCAATCCGCTTGGGCTTTAGATATGACTTCTGGGTATGATCCACCACCAGAATCGAAGAAGTACATGAAAGCCACAGGTGATTGAGGATCATTTGGTGAAGAAAGTTGAAGAATGTAATTAGATACGCTAGGCCAAAGCTCTTTAGGGCCAATTCTCGAGTATGATAACCTGTTCTTCTCCATCTCACTTCTCATCAGCTCCAAACGGGATGTGCCTTTGAAGCTGCAATCTTTTTCACCTACACTTCATTGGAAAACAATAGAAAACAAATAAAGTACCAAACTTATGAAATGTACTAGATTCTTTCTTTTGTAAAAACTTACTTGTAGACAAGATTCATGGCATTTAACCAAAAAAGTACCAAGCAAATTACCAGTAGTCAACATTTCGCTCATAAGAAAAATCTAAGACAGAGAAAAAATAATTCACAAACAAAAAACACTTGAATCAATTCAGGAAACAAAATTGTTTTGTTACCACTTCTTTAGGCGTGCAATGCAGTGCTGCCACATCATTTTTTCTGTTTTATGTAGCAGTTTTTATTTGAGTAGGATTAACCGATAGAATATAATGTAACTATATATGCCACATTTTCAATTATGAATTCACCTGAGTAAGACACGTTGGCTGAAGGGCAAGAAAGTTGTGGAATCCCTGATCCCGAAAACCAGTCCATTGGCCAGACAAACAGTGCATCATCATGGTTTCCAAAAACACTCGCCCACGGTATTCCCCTGGATCTTGTCGGAGAGGTTGCTTGATCCCAATACAAGCTTGCATTTGCAATAGGTATGTTATTAGCCGTGAGGACATCCCCGAGATATATTACAAAATCTGTCACACTATCGAGGTTCATTACAAATTTAAAATATAAATTATAGCATGAATCAAGTGAACACAAGGGAGCCTAACTACAATATCGTTTCCCATGGGCTTTACTTTAGTTCATTGGTGTCAAATGGAAAGATGATAAGTATATATTTTCGGAAGCATTCAACTAAAGCAATTAGTGGCAAAAGAATGGAACAATAATTTGTATACTGTTGTCATTAAGTAATAGTTACAAATTACGGAAGCAATAAGCAAATGTCATTTGTAAATATAGCAACAAAATCGTTTCTTTAAACACATGGATGTGGCAAAACTCCACATCAAAAGTGCTTAAGAACGATACAAAAACTTCACTGACCATCATTTATTCACTAAGAGAATCAAGCTTGAAAAATAAAATAAGGCTCATTTGCCAAATGAGATAATCTTTAAGATTCACTGAACTACTCAACTACCTAAAGAACGCTCTTTTCCACTACCTCGGGGATCTAAAGCATGACTACAGAAGCATATATGATAACATAAAGCAGGTAAGCCAATACCTAGACTATTGAAAATTTAGCAAGCAGGTCCTGTATCAGGCTGAGGCCATTGTTGCGAAGCGTGTATCTAAGCCACTCGGCTAGTATACTAGATATATCACATATGAAGATGTATTATGTAATCGTGTGTACAAACAATAATCAATAGCATTCCTTGATTGTATATGATTTCTATCTTTGTACGGTCCCCAACCTCTTTTCCAAAGTTTTAGTGAAGTGTTTGAACACGCATCAAACATGTATTATCTGCATTTACCTTTGCCAAGCAAGTAGATAAACCATAGGATGCACTTAGTACAGCAAATTGTAGAAAGTATACTCTTAACAGTTCAACAAACTAAGCTTCGAGCTTATAGTCTAGCATGAATTTGGACCAATTTCTACTCTGAAGATAGGCTTCTCTACCTAAAAACGCTACGATATGGTGAATAAAATTAGCTTTCTTCTCAACTTCAAAAAAAGCCACCTTTTCCAATCTAGAAAGTATTACTCTGTCAGAAAACGATAAATTTTAAAACTTTCACCATTCTTTTAAGTCATCAATTCCTTTCTCCTACTAATCCTTTGGAATATAATAAATTGATTACCTCAGGAATTCCTTATTTTTAAAACAACTGCCAACAAACTATAGTCAACTCCTTAACCAAAACAATGCCTTGACAAAACTCAAACAAGCAAGCTCACATATTTGCTAAAATCATGTTAAGGATAACACATATTATTGTATAATCAGTATCTCCCTAACAGCTTAATCTTTTAGGTAAAATGGTAACCATGGGCGGAACCAGGAAATGCAATAAAATTAATAAAAAAAAAATTAAGAAGTGTTGAAACTACATATCAAAAAATTATTCTAAATTTACATATAAAAAATTTAATGCTAAAAAGTTTAACACTTTCTAATTAAGGGGTGCTACTAGCAAACCTTTGGTTCTATGGGAATCAACTATTAACGCTACCCAGTTAAAAATGAACAATTTCTACTGGTTCTACTAAAACAATATGCCACAAGACATGATGATAATAAAAAATAATAATTTTGTTTGTATTGTAGCTCAAGATTTAAGCTTTCCAACATTTTTACACAGTAATTAACAAATGGCACCTGGGTTTTCGTTATCGAGCACAGTGGACATGACCCTGATCGAGTTCAGGTCCTGTTGTGGTCCCCACTGGGTCCATGCGTCCTCTCCGAAGTGCAAGTCGGCGAAAAGAACGATCTTGAAGGGTGCACCCGGAGGTAACCGGAGATATTTATCCGGCGAGGTCCGGAGGTTAAGGGAGAGAGTAAGGCTAGAGAGGAGAGAAAGAGTGACGAGGGGCAGAATTGGAGAGATATTTGTGAGTTTTGCCATTGCCACAGAGAGAGAGAGAGAGAGAGAGAGAGAGAGAGATGGTTGAGCTCCGGTTGGGTTGAGTGAGAGAATTTGGAGCATTTGTTGGGGATATTCCACTATTAGAGCATTCCTCAAGTTCCCATTTTGTAAAATTTATTAAAAAAATTTAAAATAGTTATATAATATATGATAAAATATAAAAATAAATTTTTTTCAATCTTAAGTCTTATATAGTGTTTCATATATTAGTAATATACGTGCCAAAAATTTGTAAAAAAAAAATTATATGAAATTATATTATGTGGTTAACAATTGATCACGTTAACACACACCCTTTTTCCCAATAAAATAGAACAATATAGAAAAATGTTAACCACACAATATAATTCGGTACAAATTTTCTTTAGGTATATAATTACTCATTATTCAGATATATACATGTAGTTATATTAGAATACTGACATGTTAATTATATTAGTCATATATATGTAAAAATAGTTATTTATTATATAAATCCAGAAGTCCTAGGAGACAAAACCATTAGCACTTCAAAATTGTGGTGGAATTTTCTCAAATTCTCTTACACCTTCGGCAAATATTTAATGTAAAAATAAATAAATAAACATGCTTTGAAAATAAAAGTATATCATTAAAATAACTAGACTACCGACCTAAAATTAGAAGTTACCCCAAGGGGAGGTAGAGTAGGGTATGCTTTGTCTCTTTTTATTATTACTAGAAAATATGGCCGCTTTGAAGGTTGATTTAAAAAAAAATTATTTAATAAAAATATTATATATTAACATAAAAGTTGAAATTAAAAAATTATTTTAAATATTTTTTATGAAAAATAAAAATATTATAAATATCACTGAATAGATCAACATAAATAATTGACTATGTAATAAATCAACATGTGCATTTTAACATCATATTATACTTTTCAATTATTATATATGGGATAGAATCATTGGACAAATCATTTCA
This sequence comes from Embelia ribes, assembly GCA_001753735.1. NCBI lineage: Eukaryota > Viridiplantae > Streptophyta > Magnoliopsida > Ericales > Primulaceae > Embelia > Embelia ribes. The sequence goes on along the minus strand of MKEJ01070408.1, from coordinate 23,093 downwards.
CAAATAATTTTACAATATTTTTAAATCATTAGATCTAATTTGATCCTACGGCTCTGATAAATCCCAAATTATCTTTGTTTCTCTCTCTCTCTCTCTAACTCACTCTCTCTTTGCATCTCTCTTTTTCAATTATATTTTTATGTTTTGTACTTGTGCAATATATTCAATTTTTTATGTGGCTATATAAATCAATTGATACTCTCCCAATTATATATGCATGAATTTATATAAAACTAATAGTTAAATTATATAATAGCTAAAGTGTTTAAAATAATATATTATGAATGAGATTATTATTAAATAAGTATTGAATATAATTCGTATTATTATAATCTATTTAAATCTATCTTTTACTAATTTAATAATCACTAAGTTAAATAGCATTATTATCTTTTAAAAATACGATTCATATTATTGTAATCTATTTAAATCTATATTTTGTTAATTTGATCATCATCAATTTAATTATTTAAAGATATAATACTATCTCTTCATAGAAAAATGGACAAATTAAAATTAATTAAATTACAATTTTAGACATAATGGTTATTACTAAAATTAATAGTTGAATTATATAATAGCTAACGTGTCTAATATAATATACTATGGTGAGATTATTATTAAACAAGTATTAAATATAATTCGTATTATTATAATTTATTTAAATATCTTTTATGAATTTAATAATCATTAATTTAAATATAACAGTATTATCTTTTAAAAACATGATCTATATTATTATAATATATTTGAATCTATCTTTTGTTAATTTGATAATTATCAATTTAAAAATTTAAAGATAAAATATTATATCTTAGTAAAAAATATGCAAATTAAGATTAATTAAATTATAATTTTGGACATGATAGTTATTGCAATAAAATTATAAGGTGAAGATCATTATTAAAACGAAAAATGTATAAAACACCTTATGAAATTTATACTTTTTAAGAGTAGTTTGATATTTTTATTTATTTTTTAATTGAAAGAGGCTGCATTTGAAATAGCTTTAGTATTTATAGAGTTCAAAAGATGATTCTGCTTTTCTAAATACACAGGTTCTATGTAATCTGATACATGGATAACTATATTTGTATATATAATATGAAAATATATGTACAATCTGGATAAGGCCAAACTGATACCATCACACTTTTATATTAACAAAAATACAACTCAAAATTTCCAATCACACAGCAACCACGCATTATGCAGGTACAAAGCAGACAACTAACTTCCTATAGAATCAATAATAATAGCACAAATTTAATTATATTAGAAATTTACATACACTTATTTTTTTTCCTTTGCAATATATAAAAATAACTGTAATTTCATGATAAATTACTTTAAATTAAGGACAAATTATTACTAATATTTATTTAATTTAAAAATAAATTTATAATAAAAATTTTAATTAATATTAATTTATTCTTAAAACATAATAATTTTGTAAAAATAAATTTACGTACCAATTTGATGACTTACACGACCGTATCAGCCTCCACGTGGCACTCCTAATCAGATCAGGAAACATACAACCACCTGCATAATTATGTCCTTTCCCCTTTCGTGATCTCTCCATTAAAACCCTTCAAATTTTCCTTAAAGCATCGCTTATATAAATCACAAAACAAACCCTTTTAATCCCTTTCTGAACAGAATTTCTACACCCACCTTCGAATTTCTCTTCAAACCCCTGTTTTTTGTCCCCAATATTTGAGACCCATTTATCCATTTCGCTCGGTTTCTGGTTTTGATCACAGATTATTTGTGGGTTTTGGTCGGATTGAAAAACCCATATTTTATTTTTCTAGTTTTGTGGTCGGATTTTATTTAAATGGTTGCTTTGGGGACTGAGTTTTTGAGCAATTGATGATAATGGATAGTTGGAGAAGACAGAGGAGCGAGAATCACAATCAGGAAGGTTCAAGGATGAGGTGTCATAGAAGCAAGCCGCCTTTAGGTATGTGTAATCGTGTCTCTATTTTTTCTTTCCTTTTTTTTTTCCCTTGTCTAATTATATAATTTGTTTGTACTAAAAAAATTATATTATTTGTTTGTTTAGTTTTATTGATTAAATGTGTTTCAGGATGGGCTTTAGGTCGGATAAAGTGTGTTCTATTTCTTATTTGTGATGGATATGTTTTTTGTTACAGATTTAGCCATTTAGGGTTTATCAAATTGCAATTTTAGTTGTGTTATTAGGCATATACAACTAGTTTGTGAAGCAACTTAATATCTGGAAACTGCTGGTTGTGGCTCTTATGATTATTTTTTTCCTTTCTTTTCTAACTTGATGATCTAAATTCTAGTATATATGTATTACACACCACTATTTTCTGTTTTAGTATAAGATAAGATCTGGTTCTTTTCGTAATAAGATACTACGTTCGCTGTGGGTCGAAGTGAGAGGAAGAATTTTCCGTTTTAGTGTTATATATATATTTGTTGATTATAACGTCCGTTTCCGGAAGGTGGAGATTTTCTTTTATATTTTTATATATATCTTTGATTTGGATAATGTAATTAGGATAAAGATCTGAGCCCATGTATGAATGATAGGAACCTTGGATACTCCTAATGCTTATGTGGCTTAATTCTATTGTTGGTTTGGTGAGTTTGAATTTCCACAAAACGTCGGAGTGATAGCCAATGTAAGATGTACGGGAATCTAGGGAGAAACGAAATTCAATAACCCTTATAGACGATTGGAAAACGACAAATACATGACAATGTAAATGATATGCAAGAAGTTAATTTTCCGGACCCTCCAAATTTCTTCCCCTTCCAAACATGGACGGTCTTGATTCATGCTTGTTCGTTGTCCCAGCCTATATATTTTACTTAAAACGAATATATGATATAATTATCCAACTTATAAATCTTTTCCTGGTATAAGCGACCCCTTGGTCTATCCCATGTATCCAGAGTAATCTTGTAAACTATTCTGCGAATTTTTTTAGCCTACTTCTCTTTTCTAGTCAATATTGGTTTTAGCAACGTGTTGAACACAGTTAGAAACAACAAAAAACAAGAGGATAGATCTGGTATGCTGGAACTTTCGTTAAAGCTCTTACTTATACTGACGATGATTATGAACTTGAATGTAAAGAAGTTTTTGCTTTTTCATATTTACTCGTGAATGCAAAAGCTACAGACATTTGTGAATTTTTTTACCCATTGCAGTTTCCATTTTTAATTGCAAATGAACTGCAGTATGTACCTTTTCGAACCCATATTAAAGGTTTCTTACATCTTCAATGCTGGTTTTAGTTTTTGTTGCCTTTAATATCGTTCTTGAGTTTCAGTAGTCTCCATGTAATTGTCCTTGTAGGATTTGTTTCTCAATTAATCTTTGTTCAATATAATTTTTTTTTTCTTTCCGGATTTGTTTATCGATTGTGTTTTTCTTTTGTCGGATTGTTTCTGTGCATTTTTGCCCATTTTTGCAATTTTTTTTTTTTTTTTGCCATATAATACTGATGATACTTTATAAATGAGGTCCATATATATTTTTTGTATATCTAACCTTGGGTGTTTTTCATTTAGGTAACTGGCAATCAACTGTACCGTCATGGGAAAAGAAGTTTTGCTGGGAAGTCGGTGCGGTCCCATGGGGGAAGCTTCTAGAAACCAAGAAGTTCATCAGTTCGTACGACTTCATGTTGGAATGGGACAGTTCAGCGGCTGAAGAGGCCTTTGACAATGCCAAGGCTCGTTACTGGGCCGGGCTCAACAGGCTGCCGTGCAACATACCCTTGCCTGACATAAACACTCACATCGACAACGTGGATTGGAATTTTCATATCGACCCTGAGCTTATATTAGACCTCGACCGCGATTTCGTGGAATCAGATGATTCGAATAAAGGAGAGAGAGTTTTGATCTTCGACGAGCCGTACGCTGAAAGCCAAGGGCTTACGGATAATGGATGGGGCAACGGCGAAGATGGTTTCAAGGTGCTTACTGATACGGACTTGGAGAAAATAAAGGAAGAGAGTCAACACATTTATGCTGACGTGGCGGTTGAAGGAGCCGACCACGGAGGGGCGTGGGATGTTGAGGATCAGTGGGGGAGTAAAGTTCAAGAAAATAGCAATGGAGGGAAAAGCGGGTGGAATCACGAGTCGAGATGGAATAAATGGGAGAGTAAAGTAAATAATTTTGGTAGTAATTGGGAAGATAATAGTTATAATTGTAATTACGGAAAAAGCAATGGTTGGCCTATGTCAAGGTACAAGCCGATGAGGTTTCATGGCGGCGAGAGTAGAGTTCATGACGGTGGTTATAATGGTAACAATAGGAATATGTCGAGGTACAAAACGACAAGGTTTTGTGGCGATGGTCAAGTGAATAATCAATGGGTGAGTAAAAATCGGAATGATAGGAATGAAAATTTTGTTCATGATCATCAACCGTGTCGTCCGATTAATCATCATGGGCCGGCTAAACAAGGGAACCAATGGGGTTGGGAGTAATTGTTTCGATATATGAATTAAAATTATGGTAAAGTTTTGAGATCTCAAATTCAGAGTATAATGTTTCGGGTCTATCAAAGAATGGTATATGTTACCGAAGATTTGAAATATGCGATGGAATGTAACATATTTGCTAGTTTTGTTAGAAAGGATGGATTTTCGATTGTGAGATTTAGGAACATGTTTTGTTATTTGTTTCAAGTCCCTTGCGTACCTAGCTTGTACCAGTAAGTTTGATTGTATTTTTGTGCCATTTGATGGTTGTTTCGGATATGAAAATTTTCGTAAATGATTATGTCGAGCCATTACCTAATTGTTCGGCCTCGGGATGAAGCCAAGCAACGACGATTCTAGTTGTTTTTAATATTATCTTTTTCGTAAATTGTTGCGGTCCGGCCATTGCCTAATCGTCTGAGACTCCGATCTCAGGCTATTGTTAATAGCAAATTGTTCCAATTCTTCAAAAAGTTCTCATTGGTCAACATAATTTAGATTAGAAGAATCTTTTTTTAATTAAAATTTTGAATAATAGCCACTCTTTCTAATCTTAATCATTGGTTAAAAATAATTGGTTTAATGAAAAATGTGCCATGTCAGTATCTTTTTTGTATTTTTAGAAAAAATTTCAGAAATGTCACAATAGATTTTTTTAATAAGAAAAGCTATTATTCACAATTTCTATGTTTAAAAAATAAAATTTTCCATTAAATCTTTAAAATCTTTGTTAAGATTAGAAAAGATATTTTCAATATTTTATTAATATATATACAATTGTTAATAATAATTTAAACAAATTTTATAGAAAGGCCGGTGTGAACAATTTCTAAAATGCTAATTTTTAATAGAAAAAATAATTTTATAGAGTGAATTGTAGAAATTAAATAAAAAAGACAATGCTCTTAAAATGAATTGACACCCTCCGTTTATATTGGGCCCAATTTGATAAGCACATAGCTTTAAACAAAAGCTTAAAAAATAAATTTCAAGTTTTTAATAACAAATAATAGCGATAATTCTCCTGAAATTATGAAAGGACCATTATTTTATAGATATACAAAATAAGAAATTAATACCAGTATTTGTGTCCGGCAAGGAAGAAAGTATTAAGAATATTTATAACAATTTTTCTAAATGATACATTTATTCCGTTTGATATTTCAAATGAAAATTTTTTGCATGAGAATTATGCCACAACTGTATTTTTATTTTTCTGTACTTCTATAAATCTCAGAAGAAATGCTACAATAACGTTATGAATAGATAAATATTAAAACTATTTACTAAAGTTAGAATTTCTGAATTAATATTAATTTTTGCATATTATGCATTATATATAAATATATTTAAAATATTTAATCATTTTACTTTTATGAGTAATCTGTTCATCATTCGCTCAATCCTCCATTAAATTTTTGGATTGAAATTTAATTAAAATTAAAATTATCACTCTTTCCTACTGTCAAGTGATATATAGAAAATTCTTATATAAAAAATTCTCATGTTATCTTGTATACAAAGCAACTGCTGCCCCTAATTGTGAAGATGCATCAACATTATGTTATACCAGAAATACCCTTTTTTATTCAATAAATTTCTTATCAGGACAATTTTATTCAACGTCTATTTGGTTATATATAGGGTCAAAAAAGAAAATTTAGTTTCACAAAAACTTCCCACATTTCCAATTTATATATAGTATACGCCACCGATGCAAAACTTTAATTCCCTTGTTCGGTTTCGGTACAGTAATTGTACCATTTAGGAAATTAATCTTACCACACACACGTTGTAATTATATTTATAATATTTTTGTGATATTTGTTCAATATGATATAATATGATATTTTTATTAATAAAATAATTAAATTATAATATATTATAAAAATTTGTAATATATTGTATATGGTGATATATTGATGAAGGTTTTACCCTCTTGGGGCGTCCTCACCATGTATCAATCAACTCCTCTAAATTTAATATCCAATATGCTTATTTTCTATATTAGAGAGTTATAGATAGGATTTAGTCCCACCAATTTCTCTATATAATAAAATAATTTTTTTTTAAAATAATATATATTATATTAATTAAGTCTTGTACATTATTTTGTAGTACGTCATTTCTCTCTATTTTCAACTCCCATTGCCATTCTCATGCTGATTCTAGCTCTCTATTTCGCTATTCGTCGGTCTTCCTCTTCCTCTCTCATCTCCAACATTCGTTTGTGGCTTTATCTCCTTTCTTAATCTAAGTCGTCCGTCCTTTTATCATTATCAATAGCACTAATAATCTCTTCCACCGATTGTTTCCAACAGGTTAAACTTATATATGTATATATATATATATACATGCACAAAAGATTAAATAATTACATTTTAGATAGATTGAAATTAATAATTCTCCCATTGTTCAAAAGGATAAGCTATATCTCCATACCCTATTTTAAAAACTTTGAATAGTTATAACTAAATATAGTAGGCTTGGTTTTTGTATTTTCCCCTAAATTTTAGGGGAAGTGAGCTATGTAGAGATTTTGGTGGAAATGGCCTTATTCCTCCCATCTCTCCCTCTCTACCCTACAGCCGCAGTACGAAACTAAGCCTCGATTTGCTGTTCTTCGCCCGCTCCCCTTTTAGGCGGGTCTCTCTCTCTCCCTCTCTTTCCCCAAAGGCTAGGTATGATCCTCGATATCTCTGCATCAGTGTTTTTTTTTTCTTTTTTTGATTTCGGTTATAACACAATATAATTGGGTTTGGTTGATGTCGAGAATGCGTTATACTCGCAGGTTGTATGTACATAATCTTTTAATTTCGGATTCATGTGTTGCATTGCTAGTTTTCAAAAATAGTATCTTTTCTCACTGTTTGTTTAACTAGTTTACTGCTCCTCATATATGGGTTCTTGATTTTGACCATAAATGAACTTGTCTCGGGCTTTGAATCATGTCTTTGTAATTAAGATTCAATTTTATTGGAGACCCTATTTTCGAATCGGCTGATTATTGCTGTGGAAATTCAGAATTTTTAGGTTATTTTGTGTTTTCCTCCTTGAGATTTGTGGGGTTTAGTTCGTATTGATAGGTGTAGTGTTGCTAGGTTTCAAAAATAGTTTCTTTTTTCAAGTTATTTTGAGCTAGTTTGGCATGGCTAGTTAGTTGAAATTTTCTTTTTCCAAAAAAAAAACAAGAAGAAGAAGAATTGGGATTTTTGGGCTTAACTAGTTTTTCATGCTTTCTTTTTATTTGGTCAGGTTATGGAAGTAGATAAGTAAAACTCAACTTTGTCTTTGAACGCTGGATCAGTTTCTGAATGTTTCAGTGTCTCAAAATTACAATACTACTCGTGTATTATATATGTGTATATATGTGTGAAAAATCTTTATAAGCAATTTACATTCTCGAGGGAAAAAGGTTCAGCAGATGATTGTATTCTTCATTTGAGAAAAGCTTATTGTGAAAAATGTTGAATCACTGTGTAAATAGTGCTGTATTGCATAAAATTAGTCAGTATTTCCATTTTTCCCATTTTTACTTTGTCAGGCATCATGGAGGTTGATGAGGAAAATCCTGCTTCAAGTTCAAGTGCGGAACCTCTTGCATCGGTTTCTGAAGATCAGATTATGGTGTCAGCAATCGATCCTATTCCTACTCAACCAGTACCACCTGTTAATCCACCAATCATTGCACCTCTTGCAGTACCAACCATTGCTCCTATACCAACAATTCCTCGTCCATTGGCTCCTATCCCTCCCCGTCCTCCTGTACTCAAGCCACCTCAGCCTCACGACGGCGAGACCAAACCCTCAGAGTCAGACTCTGACGATGAAGATGCAGACCCGGCCCAGGTTCCTGCAGAGTACGAGGTGTCAGAACATAGTCGACAGATCAGAGAGAGGCAGGAGAAGGCGATGCAAGAGCTACTTATGAAACGTCGTGCCGCAGCTCTCGCGGTCCCCACCAATGACATGGCGGTGCGGGCCCGTCTCCGCCGGCTTGGGGAGCCAATTACATTTTTTGGAGAGAGAGAGATGGAAAGGCGCGACCGCCTTAGGATGTTGATGGCGAAGCTGGATTCAGAAGGGCAGTTGGAGAAGCTCATGAAAGCTCATGAGGACGAGGAGGCTTCTGTTTCTGCTCCAAAAGAGGAAGACGATGAGCAGATACAATACCCTTTCTATACCGAAGGGCCAAAAGCACTTTTACAGGCTCGAGTGGAGATTGCCAAGTATTCTATGGGTAGAGCGGCTTTAAGGCTTGAGCGTGCGAGAAGGAAAAGGGATGATCCTGATGAAGATTTGGACTCAGAGATAGATTGGGCTTTGAAGCAAGCTGGGAGCTTAGCCATGGATTGCAGTGAGATGGGTGATGATAGACCGCTTTCGGGATGCTCTCTTTCGCATGATGGAAAGATGCTTGCCACTTGGTACTCTCTTCTTTCGTTACCTTTTATGTAATACGTTGCATATTATTTATCAAGGGATAACTAGATCAGATTGTGACGTAATAATTAAATTTAATTTGATAGAAAATGGTTATCGATCTAGTTTCGTGCATTAGTTGGGTGAGGTTTTATGCATCTCTTGGTGGGTTTACAAAATTTTAGTCATTGTTATATACAAATTGAGATTTACTATGTTAAGAAATTTACATTATGATTTCCAACTAAGACATCACTCTCAACACTCTCAGGGTGTTCTTTCACATAACGCAGCAATGCTTGCCACTTTGCAAGACAAACTCTTTATATATAATTCATCGAAGGATCATTGGATCAGCGTATGCAGTACTTAAAAGTTATATCTGTAAATTTGGTTTTCCATTCATGCATTAGTTAGGTGAGGGTTTATGAATTTGTTTGATACATTTTCTTTTTCTTTTGGCAAGAATAATTACCTTTGGAAGAGTGTTTTTGTGAAAACATTTTTTCAATTATTTCTGTTTATGTAGCCATAGATGTTGCTATATAAGAAAGTGAGATTTAAATATGTGAAACAATGAACACTGGTGTCCAACTGGACTGTTACTCCTGTAGTGCTTTAAGTGGAGTAGCTACAGTGTAGAGCATCCTCAAGTAACATACTTTTTTACTTTAAAAGGTCACATTGAATGAGCAACTGATTCAGTGCTAAGAGTTAATTTGTTTGGAAATGATTATTGATCTATTAATGTGCCAATTAGGTGCTGCTTTATGAATTTCTTTTTTTTTTTCTTAAAATTATTTTATAAGTATCAAATTAAGTCGTGGATCTTGTTGCATAAGAAGCTTATATTTTACTATGTGAAGCAATTAACATAGACTTTTTCGCTTTTAAGTTCTTATTTTCTAATTGTGCTTTTCTTTTCCTTTTCCATAGTGCTTTAAGTGGAGTTGCTAAACTATGGAACATGCCCAGTGTGACAAAGATTTCTACTCTAAAAGGTCATACAGAACGATTAACTGATGTGGCATTCTCTCCGTCGGATGAGCACATAGCTACTGCCTCTGCTGACTGTACCGCAAAGCTGTGGAAGACTGACGGGTCCCTCGTGAAGACATTTGAGGGCCACCTGGACCGCCTCGCTCGTATTGCTTTCCATCCTATGGGTAAGTACTTGGGCACGACAAGCTTTGACAAAACTTGGAGATTATGGGATATGTATACGGGTGAGGAGTTGGTTCTACAAGAAGGCCACAGTAGGAGTGTGTATGGAATAGCTTTTCACAAAGATGGATCTTTAGCTGCATCTTGTGGTCTGGATGCTGTTGCTCGTGTGTGGGACCTACGAACTGGAAGAAGCATTCTCGCCTTTGAAGGACATGTTAAGCCGGTGAGATGATTTTCCTTCCTGTAAATCTTGTGTGGTGGCTGCTGAATTTTTCCTTTTTCTTTGGGGTAAAGATTTGCTTATAGTTTTCTGTTTTCAAAAACCCACAATTTGTATGAATTGCAGTTTTTGTTTTTAATTGTAGAGTCCAAATCAACTTGAAAGCAAGCTTTGAAACTATGTCTTGGTTGTTTTCACGGTTTTAGAGAGCCATGTTAACATCCAAACTCCGATCTCTATTCCTCAGTTTTTGAGCCCTCTCCCTTTCTCTCTTTATATATAGAGAGAGAACCGAGATAACATACGGATCTCTATTACTTTTTCTAAACAACCCCAGAAAAATAAAACATTGCTACCGCAAATTTCATGATTATTAATTTCAAAAATTTTTGGGGCCATTGTGTTTGTGTTCTAATCTTTAATTTAGCTGTCAGAATTTCTAAGGGTTTTTCTAAGCACCCCAGATTTAGGAACCTTCAAAAAGTTATTTTAGTTGTCATCAAATGCCATTTCAGCACGAAATGCAAACAAAACGTAAACTTTACGTTTTTGTCTTTCAGATTCTTGGTATCAGCTTTTCTCCCAATGGTTATCATTTAGCCACTGGCGGAGAAGATAACACTTGCCGCATATGGGACTTGAGGAAAAGAAAATCCTTGTACATTATACCTGCACACTCAAACCTTATTTCGCAAGTCAGGTTTGAGCCTCAAGAGGGATACTTCTTGGTTACTGGTTCCTATGATACGACTGCTAAGGTAATCTCTTGCTTTTTGGTTCTCGTGATTTGTTTTCTATAAGAAGGATTCTTACATGTATACTCGTTACTAAATTCTTTGTTTTTCTGTATCAGGTTTGGTCATCGAGGGATTTTAAGCCTGTCAAGACATTATCCGGGCACGAGGGGAAAGTTACATCACTAGATGTAGCAGGAGGTGAGTTTCTTAGGCTAAAAAAAGTTTCAATTTCATCCCTTTCTCACTAGTTATTCTGAAATTTTGAATCCTCTTCTTCCATACTAGAAGCATGTGACGCTATTCTACAATCAATAGTGTTTGAACGTGTTATGCTGGTATTCGCAACTGTTGCGTTGACAGTAGCTTTTCTTATATAAACTACTTGTATTGGGGCTTGATCATTTCTATTTATCGAAGAAAATGTAATGTAAGGGATAATATCTTGTGTCCAGTAGATTTGACTCGGTTTTTGAACCGAGCTTCATTGCTTCTGTCATGCAAATGTGGATAGAAATTTAATTTTTTTTCCTTATCTTTTGGCAGATGGACAATTTATAGCTACTGTTTCACATGATCGGAGCATCAAATTATGGTCACCCAGGAACACTGATGATGTAAAGGGCATGGAGATCGGCTAAGTTACTTCCAGACAGCATCTCCACGGGATCAAATTGGAGATCAAATATATGTAATGTGGCTTTTGTGTTGTGTGATTGAGCCAAAAAACATTGAGTAGCTTACAGCTGGGATCTCGACTGTGACTCGTTATTAAAAGTTTGAACTGGTTTGACTGATCTCAGAGTCGTAATGGTTAGTTATACACATTTGCAATAGTTTTGTTGGATATACAATTTTCTACTTTCTACTTTCTACTGCAATTGATGCGGTAACTATGGAAGAGTGCAGTTTAGTTTTGTTTCTTTCTTCCTTCCTTCCTTCCTTTTTTTTTTTTCCTTTTACATCACTTTGATTATTCACCCATAATAGATTTTGTTCGACTCAAATTTCTGATGGTTTAAGGTTGTGAACTCCATAATAGTTCCTTCAGAGTCCACTTCCGCTACGATCATTTGTCAGTCAATTGGATGAAAATGCATAGAGAAACAAGTGAGGGTTGTTTCTTAAGTTTTGGAAAACACATCCTATTCTACTAGCATATCATGCAATTTGCTCGAATTTCAGAATTATCCTTCCAATTTGAATGAATTGGAGTTCCGCCAATCAATGCGTGAGCGAGCCATATGTAATTCTGTCATTTAAAAAGATCCAAAATATACACGTGGATGCGAGAGTGCAAATCATGAAAAGATCGGGAGTCTGTTACTCCAATACAATAGGATGATCGTCAAACAAGCACATGGAGATAAATTGTCCCAAGGTTACATACCAAAGAATGTATGATGATAAACTGTCCTGGTAAATTTTCAATCTTTGCATGACCCCAATAGAAAGCGCAGAGCAGAGGGGTTGTGTTCTGGGGAAATTAGGATTTACTTTTGTACAAAGGGTGAGACGGTAATAAGAGAATCAATTAATTAATTATTCATTCATTTATTTATGATCTTCTGGAACATGAGATGATTAGTGACAATTTTCTATCGTCGATATATCTTGGATGCATCCATGCATACATATGTGCAACGACCATTGCATTCGCCATTTAAGAGACTAACTACAAAATTTCTTCAACAATTACTATCACTTTCCCTTGTACTCGTGTCCGCAAAACTGTGACAAATCTAGTGACTTCAGATGATAAAGAACAAAAGGCAAATTATAACACTAATACAACAAAAAGTCTCTGATCAGATACCATCAGGAATAAAATAAATACTCCTACCGAGAACCAAATGGAGTGTTATGATCTTCAAGTATCATTTGTACCAACCAGCAAGCAACCACCTCAGCAGGAAACAGAAGCCGCAACAAATGGCCTGGACCAAACAATAGGAACCCTCAGTCAGATTGTTCAAATAAATTAAGAAAATAGCGTATATATTTTAATGATCCCACGAGCACAGATTAAGACAATCTAAAGGGGAAAAGGCTTTTTTAAGTTTTAATCATGATTGCATTACTTGAAAAACAAGGAGGAGAATGCATAGTGACTTCTCAGACTTCCTGCCGAATTGTCTCAGGAACAAATTCACAAGTGTCCCGTCATTTGTTCCGGTTAGCAACCCAGTCTGAGGATCAAATCTGAAGAACGCAAAATTGTTCACAACGTTGTCAAGCAATAACATACATACGGAGAAAAAAAATTCAGCAAAATTTGATTAGAATCTACCTTGGCAACCGATGCCTTGGACAAGGAATATACCCCGAGAGCTAAAATAAGGCAAAAAGGAAATTAAGATCTCAACAAACTGTAGTAATCAAAATGCTGAAAGTTGAGTGAAAATTTATATGTTTGCTTTTCGCTCAAACCTGAGGGAGTGATAGGAGGAAGTTCAGAACTTGAGGAAGGAAGAATATCAACAGCGTTTCACTGCCAGAAGATTTAGTCCAAAATTTCCATTATAACAATCCATTATTATTACTACATGATAAATAGCTGAATGCAAGAATAAAGTAGACATGGCACTAATGTCAGGAATGTGTGCAAGAAGAACAATGTGATTGTTTCCAATTTAACAATAGCATCCATTTGCAATTAGAAGCAACACATTTCAAGCCTTGGATAGACAAGACTTTGGTAATTGGCTTTACCGATGCTTTCGATGAAAGGAAAGATAAGCTGGGAATGAATAGAAGCAGCGAGTTCAACACAAATGGTCTGGAAAAACCATGCTTAATGTACCAGGGTTTAACGAAGTAGCATTCAATGATGTTAAATTCAAACATCATTAGTATTAATTACTCCTCCTGGTCCTGAGCTGAACATTTCACCTCACAATCACACCTGGTAGCTTATTTATCAAAAGTCAAAAGCCTCTTTGGATTTGTATGACGTTGTATAATCAAATTCAGAACCAACAAGAAGTGAGAGATACCTAAAATGGCCTAGAATGCCAGCTACAGCCATGGTCATACCAGCAAAGTATGTGTATGTGTCACCAACAAACACAGAAGAAGGATACCTACAAGAGAACAATTTGCAGAGAAACTTAGCACAAGCCAACAAATATCATCCAAGACGTTGCAATGGTTCTGAGTAAAGATTTACCAGTTGTAAGATAGTAGAGCCAAGGAAGTAGCAAGTAACGGCTGAGTAAGGTATATAGAGAATGCATGGGCCTGTTTGTACTCTGGATCCGAAGACAGTCCAATTTGCATAACGTTGTGTATCAGGATCTGTAAGTTGTGCATATATTTAGATTACAAGATAAAATTGAATATCCTATTGTCACATAAGCTTTGGCACTTACAGCAGATGCAGTTACAACGGTCTGACCAACTTCCAGGCCATTCAGACCAGCATGAATATTGATGGAGTTTGTACAAAATATGGCCAAAAGCCACATATATAGCTTATAGATCCATCCTGCCCACAAAAAATCAGAAGTACAGTGGTAAGGTAAAACTATAAAAAAATCTTCAAGAAAAGTATAGTAGACAAGCATTATTTCAAAAAGACAATGAAATAACAACCTAGATCCAAAATCTCCATTCCAAGATAGGGTACAACTGGCTTAGGTATGACGATAGTCGTATGCCCAGCATATGCCATCAAGAGAGGAAGAGCAGCAATTGATGGCAACAATAGTTTCCTGTACTTGAACATCACATAAAAACGCATAAAGATTCAGTTTAGAAATTTGAAACCCAATTTGTTAAGTTTACAAGTCATGAAATATCATATAAGTTACTCACACTCTCCAAGGAACGTCAAGGACATCATCAACGAATCCCAGCAACATCATAAAGCAGATAGAGGCCAATGCAGCATTGTACTCAACAAGCCACTGCAATTAACAGAAGTTCACCAAGAATAGTAAAGACAAATATCTCAATTTTATGTTTAGTCCAAAGGTAAAAAGCAATAAAATTTGACCGTGAACACAAAAGGCAACAGTTGTTTGAAGAGCTTACATTGGAATCCGATGTGAAGTTAAAATACTGAAACAAGATTGCCACCACCAAGAAAACAATTCCCACAGCAATACCTAAAGACTCAGGCCTGCATAAAAACTCCTTAACTGTTGAAATTCTCAGGATGTTGAGTGAGTAGATAAACAATCATAATATGGCGAATGTACAAGCAAAAAAGAGATCCAAAATCAACTAATTCATGTCCAAGTAACACACTGGTCGCACTGTGATACCTCTCGTATAAGAACCTAAACCTGAACCCACACCTAAACCTGAACCCACACAATCTGAAGATGCATACAACACATGTCAACGACATCTGGAAACCATTGACGTCTCCAATGATGAATTCGTTTATTTTTAGGAACAACCAAGCCGTGTATGCAGCCTTGACATGGTTATAACTATGAGACCGTCCCATAAGACTCATTTATTTCGAATTTTGGTTCAACTTCTCACATGTAAATTTTCTATTAATTGCCCTAGCAAAAATCTATACACCATGGGGGTCCAATTAATTATTACAATACTGTGAAATTCACTAACCCTAAATAAAAGAAGGAAAAGCAGCCTTTGCACCATACTTTTAATTTATTTCCTACTCAAAAAATATCTACTTTAACCTGTAATAATTCGCTACATAAGGTACAAATCCGTCACAGAACAAATGCTTTGGGCACAAAGGCCAGAAAACAATTGCTCCAACTTAAAATTCTCACTCCCCAGCACACAATCTAACAGATGGTGATATCGAAAGCATATATGCCTTATCCAAGCAAAATCACCAGTCTTTCAAAATCAAAATTTAAGGTACTAAAAGAAATATAATTTAACTTCTCTTGTATGTGTCCAAAGGGTTCTTCTCCCTTCTTAGAGTATTCCAACCGGTGACTCCGTAAACGTCTCTATCCTATATCTTAAGGATTAAATTCAAGATAATGCTTACACCATTGTCTCTAAATCTATTCAATCCCCTAAAGAAAAGAGGGTTTGCTACAATGATTCCCTATGTTAGGATCTCTATTTTACAGTTTGAGCTGTAGAGATTAAACTTTATGGGATACAATAAAGATAAGTCGCTAATGATCATATTTTGTTATGTTTCAAGGAATAGAAACTTTACAAGATCTAACCAAAAATTCAAATATAGAATACAATTAACCAAACAAAATCTAGCCCAAATTTCAAATTCTAAAATGAAACAAAACCCAAAAACAGAAATCCAAAAACGAAACTAAAAACTTAGAAAAAGACTCACACTTTAACTGATCCACCAGGAGTGCCCTTCTTATTAATATCATACCCAAACATATTTCTCTTCAACACGTATCTCGACGCCACCGGGATCATACTCAGCGTTACAACAAACCCAAGCGAGCTCATTATAAAATTAATCAAAATCGATCTCTTAAGCTCGGTTTCGATTTTGTAGTGAGAGAAGATGAGATAGAAATAGGGGATGAAGAAGATGAGAGAGATTTTTAGTATCTTTCCCGCTTTCGATGGGGCTATTTGGGGATCGACGGCGGTGATTGACGTAGGAGTTGCGGCGGCGGCGGCGGCCGGTGGGGTTGATCTCTTTCGAGCTGCCATGGTCTCTCTCTCTCTCTCTCTCTCTCTCTCTCATATATGTATGTATAGGTTTGTGTGAGACGCGCTTACCCAATTACACATGTCCACGTCGGATGAGACATGTCACTCCTGGTGTATAACGCTGACGTGGAAATTCCAAGTAAAATTGTTGGAGCACCAAGTTTGGTATACCACACAAATATATATATATATATATATATATAATTATTACACATTTTCCAACCTAAGAGTAAGATTAAGGTTTATAATTTCATATTCACAAAACTTTACTCTATTCTATACGAAGTAGAAAAATAAATAAATACAGTGATAATTTGATTCCCAAATCCATCCTTGGTGCCCAAAGGTTAGTATAGGAATAATCACTTATCAATCAACTACGCCTTCAAAGTCCCATTTAATTCACTTTGGTGATGGCACTGCATCAAAAATGGATAAATTTCGTGCAAATCCTTAAAATTCAATAAACTTGAAAGTTCACGAGTAGAAAAAAGTGTACCACAGCTAATTTTAACCAATAAAGCTAGTTCCATATAAAATCCAAAATAACTCGAAATGTTAAAAGAAAATGTAGTAGCCCGATCCGTAGATGAACACTTTCGAATGTAACGGGAAAGGAGCAAATCTTGAAATATCAAAATTCCTCTCCTAATAAAATTCCAAGATTAATACCAAAGAGGATATATTAACTTTCTAAAGAAGTACATTTGTCCCAAAATGAGAAGCTTCTATTCTTCGTCTTCAGAATTCTCAAAATGCATCTTCAGTTCCAACACTTCCACTTGAATGTTACCCTCTTCTACCGATGTCGCTTCGGCAAAAAGAAACTTGATCCAATGGACTCTAAATTTTATTTTCTTTAGCTTCTACGATTTCATCTTTTTGACCTCACTTGTGCTCGAAGAGCTAGTTGCAAAAACTATGGGCATGTTCGGTTACGGTTTTGAAAAATGTATGTAGAACATGCATTTGAAAATAACCTGAAAATAACTATCGTTTTCAGGTGTTGCAGAAAATTGTTTTTGCACAGCTGCTTCCGTAAGTACCTTAGTATTTGGACCCAAAACAAAAACTAGATAATTGAATGCAGCCTAAATCTTTAGAATGAGACCGATGGGACTGTGGTCACTTCCTGTAACATCTGGGAGAATGTACGAGTCATGAACATTGTCTGCTATCGACTGTGAGATGAGAAAATAGTCAAGCCGCCATCCTGTTTCACGTTAGAACAAACAAAAAAGGAGAGATTAATATCACCAAATATTGACAAACAAAGCTAGCAAGAATTATGCGCACTAATGTTCAAAGCATACGATGGTTGTTGGGTACCAAATTACATGTGATAAAACAGAAAACGCTATTTCAAGGCCTGTTGACTGGAAAGTACCTCTATTGTTTTTACGCCCTCCGTGCCTGTAACCCCAATATGTATAGCCAACGACACCAGGGTGCTGTACCCTAAAGGTGTCTACAAAACCTTGATTTAAGAAATTTGTTTCAAATGAATTTCTTTCTTCAATAGTAAAACCAGCACTTCTTTTATTTCCCTACAAACATCATCATAGACGTGCATCAATGAAAATAACCTTTACCAACTTTCATAATCATATACACATGTATAATTAGGTCACTTACAGCTGGGTTATAAATATCTATCTCCTCGTGAGCACAGTTCAGATCACCAGTCAATATTACAGGCTTGGACTTCTCGAGCTCCTGCATCATGAAATCAAACAGCAAATTATTTCGACATCTTGTATCGGAGTTAGTAAATCAAAGGAAAGGAAATAACAAAGAAAATCACATTTTTAATCCCAGTTAGAGAAAAATAAAAACTTGAAAAACAAAAACAAACAGTAAAGAGAGAATAATTATTTGAAGGGTGATTGATGCTCTTTTTTTTGATAAATAAGTATCGACGAGTGCTACACAGATTAAGATGGAGAAAAATGCTTTTGAGTATACTCACTTTCATATAGCTGCAGAGAGACGGGTCCCATTGAGTAACCCTGTAGGACTACCATCAAAGAACAGAAATATTAGGAAAGTTCTAGTCAAAACTTCACAAATTTTCAAATTTAAGAAGCTCCACTAAGACCTAGTAGTATGGAATCATTTTAGGTGGAGGACAATATCGAGTAATTTAATAACAAGGTGGCTATACCAGTCTTCTTAGGCCATCTCCAGAATTAGGAACATATGCACATAGTAAAAAGAAGGAATCGAACTCCACAGTCACCAGCCGCCCTTCGTTGTCGTGGTCTGATATGCCTAGGCCATATCTGACTGAAACTGGTTTTACCTGCCAATAACAAGACAAAAAATTTCCGAGATTAGCTCCCGAGTTCCTTCGATATTCAATAGAAGTTCTATTTCAAAATTTAAAGAAGATCCTTCGAGATTAGCATACCCTTGAGATGACTGCAGTACCAGAATACCCAAGTTTCGAGGAACTACATGTCCAAAAGCTGTTATCATATTCGGCAAGAAGAGTCTGTTTGATTGCGTCAATATCCTTCTCCTGTATTTTAAAGTTACCAAAAAAATAAATAAATGCTTTTTTCGACGTCAAAAGCAAAACCTTCAATCAGGCATTATAACACCACAAGAGAAACTGTTATACATATATTACGAAATCGTAGACAAAATGGTGCAGATGCACGTCAATAATAATTTGTTACTTTTTTTCTCAGTAGGGGACGACTTGCCTGTAATTTGGTTTCTTGCAAGCACAGGACATCAAAATTCTCTCTCTCAGCAAGTTGCAAAGCTGAGAAGCTTTCGAGTTTCAGTAGAGCTCTTAACCCATTAACATTCCAAGATAATAACTTCACAGAATTTGTAGTGCCAGGAAGAGGTGGAGGCCTCATTGTCTTCGGGTTATAAACTTTCCACCCTTTTTGGGGCTTTTTGTGAGCAAAAATTGTCCACGGTTCACTTTGGCTAATAGAAAGACTAGCCTCGACAGAAGCTTCAACAACTGTAGAGGATATATCTTCAGTTTTCCTTCTTTTTGACTCTGAAGCTTTCTTACCTAGAACCATTTGCGACTGGAAAGTTAACTGTATTCAGGTTAAGAAACGGATAATTACAACTATGAAAGCACTTAAAGGAACACAAACCTGCAGTTTCAGTAGTTTTCATAGACTGCTTTTGTATTCTCGAGACGACTGTGGTTTCCTCCTCTTCGATACTATCCTCAGCTTGAGCCACTTTCATACTCGTCTCCGAACATTGTAGCTTAGACACCTTCATCACAGTCACCACCTGAGTATTTCGTTTTGACAATTTCTTCTCAGGAGTATTGGGTTTCTGTTCAGAGGATTGATTACCATCTAAGACCAGATCACCTTCACCTGCACAAAGAGCAAACTCAACACATGCAAAATATTCATCATTTGTTATGAACAGTCCCTGAAATGAAACTGCACAACTCTACTTCTCAGCTCTCAAACCAATCCACTAGTCATTTGAGTGATGTAGGTCAACTTTGATAAGTAGAATAGAATACCTTTCACACTGCTTTCCAGAAAACCCTTCAAGGTAGACACGAGATCAGCTTTGCGACCTTTAGCAGATACTCCAATTCTCCTTCAAATTCAAAGAGCTCAATCAAATCAAGCATAATCACAGCTAAAAGAGGATAACAAATTCCACAAAACTTAGCTAAACATCACTAGCTTTTCTTGTGAGCAATGTTGGCTTTAAAAAAAAAAAAAAAAAAACTAGCAATCCGTTTCCCTCGGAACTTAATTATTTGTGTATAACATGCACAATCTTTGTCAAATATAATAAAGAGAAGAGAATTTTATTGAGAGATGTAAAAATAAAGAGTTGAGCAACACCTATATATAGAGTTGATAAAATAAATCCAACAATAACAATTCCTATACTAGGTTGTTATTTATATTTACTTCATTAGTCCTTGTACAACTCTATATAAGAGAACCCTTGTATTACTATTGCTTGGATCAATATAATTATATTTTGCTATCTTTAATTTCTTGACAATCTTAAATCAATAGCTTCTACTACCTTTTCTCAGATGCCAAACAATAGCTCAGCATAAGGGCAACCAGTACTTGGGTACTCTAAAAAACATGTACTTTTTCTATATTTCACCAAGACCTGCTCAACATACATGGATATATATCGTACCTCAATTCTGATCTGAGTTCCTGAACAGACATTTTTTCAATTCTATCTGGAATTAGCACAATGTTCTCGATTTGCACATTATTAGGTTTCACATCACCTTCCTGCACAAGTATGAATTCAGTTATTTTTCAACATTCAGATGCCTGTTCTCATTTTCATTTTCTCTAGTTAAGGAGACAAAAAAGATTGAAACACTTCTAAAAGCACCGTAACTTTCACTTGGTTTCAATTTTCTAAGTAAATAACTTTACATCAACCAAAATAACTTCTTTCCATATTCCTAAAAATGGGAAGATTCTGGAAAGTCTTTCCCAGGAAACCGTTGGCAACCACGAGCAACAGACCATAACAACAACAATTAACAAACAAAACCTTATCCCCAAGAATTTGCGGTTAGCTAAAATGGAACCAAGAGAAGATATCGTGTCAGTCATTTACATGAATTTTCCTACGCCATCCTTCCTATCTAAGGCAGCTTCTTCATCTATTTTTCTGCACGAAAATCTTTTGCTATCATTTGCATCACCCCTTTAATCAAAATAAAATACCACAAACACCGAAAAACAAACGATAAATATAAGTGTGAGTTAAAAGAAGTCTACCTTGGCAATAGCTTTGCCACTTTGTCCGGCGATATCCATCGATTCACAAGGTTTTGCGGAAAATGATGAAAACCTAAGTGGTCGATTAGGCACGATCGTTCTTGCAGACAAATAAATCGAGTGAAGCTTATAATTCCTGGGGAAAACTGCAAAACTAGATAAATCTATATGAACATAAGCAGCATAATCATTAACATTACCATTACCAATTTTGTTCCGGCCTAAATAATACCTATTTATCACAATAATTGCAACACCAAATATATATACACAAATGGGAAATGGGTTTTGTTTATTTTTTCTTCAAATAATACAGAAGCTGTGATTTTCTAATCCAAAAACCTAAACAAAAGATTGGGTTTTATTTTTTCTTTTTTTAGCAGCAGCTTAATCATTAAGATTACTATTACCAAGTCAGTATCAGCCTAAATAATACCCATTTATCCCGACAATTTCAACAGCAAATGTGTGTACACAGTGGGAAAATTGGGTATTGTTATTTTTTTGTTCTTTGCACAGTATAAAAGTAGGGCTGTGTTTTTTTTTTTCCTAATAAAAAAAAAACAACAAAAAAAAAAAAAAAGGTTTTTTTCATTGATACCTTCCAAGTTTAGTGAGGTTCTGCAACCCTAATTTCAATGATTCTGCCATCCGCAGAGAGAGAAAGAGAGAGAGAGAGAGAGAGAGAGAGAGAGGGGTGCGTACTTAGAGCGCGGGACTCGGCGGGTGAGTACACACAGTTTTGACGATAGTCATTATTACAGCATTTGCAGTAGAGTCTTGCAAATGAGTTACTATTATTGATAACCAATGGCTAAATAATATTCAATCCTTTCGTTGTTTTAATAAAAAAATTACTAGAATTATACGCTTGTAATGCACGGGTTGGTTTTTATTTTTTTTATTATCGCAATAATATTTTCTATAATAAATGCTTCCAAAAAATAGATAATATAATAATTATTTTATTTTTTAATTAAGATATTTCAATCTAGAAGTTTTTGTGTGTAGTAAAATCAATCACACTTTCTCGTATTTAAATATAAAGTATTAAAATATTTGTATTTACCGAGTTAGACTTAATAACTACTTAAAAAAACAACTAAAGATAATAAATTTTGATTTATAAATTTTTTTAACCAATTGATTGGATGGTGTCACTTTTAAGTTGTAACAATATTTTGCTAATGTATATGCAATAATAGTACAATGATGACTATAACGGCTCGCCTATAAAATCACATGGCATATTATGAATAAACAAAAACTATAAAAAATTTCTGATATAACTGGTTATGTAATTCAAAATACACCTCAAAATTTTGGCTTTATTATCATGTTTTCGTTATCATACATCAAATCATGTGAAACAAGCTAATAAACTATATTTGTCTGACAAGTAGAGGAAAACTAATCATAAATAAAATTCCAGTGACCTCAAATGAGCTTCGACTATTATAATTCCGACATTCCTGACTTCTAGTATCCGGGTCTGCTTGGCGTTTTCATGCAAAACAAATAGGGGGGAAAATGAGCCAAGCAAGCATGAGTCAATAAAATCATCAAAATAACAGTATAAAAGAATCAATAATAAATGAGGAATAAGACATAAATACAACATTACATAATATAATTGTAAATTAACGTATGTCTAGTAGGAATTCTCCACAACTCCTCTAGCCACATC
>MKEJ01070405.1:0-11187 GCA_001753735.1 Embelia ribes | reverse complement strand
CACTGATTTTCGGGGCGTGACATTTCTGATTTTTATTACCCCACTATTTCTAGATATTCAAACGCTTTTGCTACTATTCAGTCTGCTTTTGTAACTGCAGGATATCATATCTCCTCCTTTCTTTCTTATTCTTGTTTTTTTTCTTTCACATACTGCTTTTCGTATTGTTATTAAAAATGTTTCTAATCCTACTACTGATTCTGATACTGTGCAATATTTCCATTGGAGCCATGGAGTCTAAGCTTCATGCCATTAAAGCAAATCGGACATGGACATTAGTTTCTTTACCTCTTAGTAAGAAATCAATTGGTTGTAAGTGGGTCTATAATACCAAATTGCATGTAGGCGGGTCAATTGAGAGCAACAAGGCGCATTTGGTTGCTAAGGGTTATACTTAGATTGAGGACTTGACTTCTAAGACACTTTCGCACAAACTGTTTGTTGCCTATTATCAATTGCAGTTGTTTGCAACTAGGAGCTTTACCAGTTAGATGTTCATAATGCCTTTTTACATGGTGATCTTGATGAAGAGGTGTATATGACTCCACCTCTGGGCTATTTGAGAAAGGGGGGGATTCTTGTTTGTTGGTTGTGCAAGTCACTTTATGCTCTTAAGCAAGCTTCCCGTAATTGGTATTCAAAGTTCTCTTTAATTTTATTATCTATTGATTATCGACAGTCTCCATCACATCACTCACTTTTTTACTCATGCTATGGGTAAGTCTATTACTACTATTTTTGTATACGTTAATGATATTATCGTTGCAGATAATGACCCAGGTAGTATTAAGGCTGTCAAATAGTTTCTCATTGATCACACTTACATCAAGGACTTGGGTATATTCTGAAGTGGTTTTTGGGCTTAAAGGTAGCCCGCACTACTAGTGGCATATTCTTATCTTAGGGGAAATTTGTCCTTGACATTCTTACTAATTTAGGCCATTTAAGTGCTCGTCCTGCTACTTTTCCGATGGAGCAGAATTTATGGCTTCGCACCGATAATGGTACTCCTCTTGCTGATCCGGGTATTTATCGTTCTCTCATTGGTCGCCTTATTTATTTGACTATTACTTGACTAGATATCTCTTTAAGTTTATACAGGCTCCTAGCAATATTCATTTACAGATCGTCTATCGAGTTCTACGTTATTTGAAGTGGATACTAGGTCATGGTCTTTTCTTCTCACGTACTTCCAATCTTTAGCTTAATGCTTGCACCAACTCTTATTGAGCTACTTGTCCCACTACTCGTCATTTTATCACTATTTTTGTTATTATTATTGTTTTGGGATCGAGTCATATTTTGCAATCCAAGAAGCAAGATGTTGTCTCTCATTCATCTGTTGAGGTTGTGAATTGGTCTAGTTGACTGTGCTATTATGAGTTTTGTGGGTTTTTTTACACATTTGATACAATTATTTTGTGTCAATCAGTCCACTCTGCATATTACCCGGAATCCAATTTTTAATGAACACATTAAACATATCAAGATCGGCTATCATTTGGTTCTTGAAAACTACGTTATGGCCTCATTCATCCTTTGCACACTCCCGTGCATTCATAGCTTGGTGACATCCTCACCGAATGGTTGGGGCATGATCTACATTAGTTTTTTTACTTGCATGTTAAGTATTACGGATATTCATATTTCAACTTGAGGGGCAGTATTGAGCTAGATAGTTTGTGTTCCATTTATGTTAGATATTATTACAGTTGGTCCTTGTACAGGCCTATATAAACTCTCTTGTATTATTCATTATTTAATCTAATAGAATTTTGTTTATTGCCTTTATTGACAAATATAATGAATGTAACAATTACCTTGAGGACTTGATTATATATTGGAAGTTTAGATGAATGAAAAGAATTTAGTCCTTTGTATGTAATTAGCGAAAGGGAGGAGCAGACAAAAATATTAAAGGAACGATGATAGAAAGATATTATATATTAAAAATAAAAAATGAAGAAGAAATTAGAGCTGATTTGATATTAAAGAAAGGAAATATATTATAAAATAATGCTTGATTGTCTCTAAAACTCTACTAAATTATATGTTTTATCCATTTAAAAATATCCTCGTAGCCGAATATTTATAATTGAGATGATGCTGTATAGGAGAAATTACAGTATAAATATCACATATTTTGTTACATTTAAGAGTACTATTAGTTAGAACGCGTTGAATTACTACTGTAAAGAAATACAGTAACAATTTTTCTTTATGAACAGGCCTTTTTGCAACAAAATTTTCAATTTGGGGGCCTTCAGAAATTGGGAGCCAATGACGGTAATTTTTTTTCTTTTTTCGCTTATGGTTAATTCACCCTGATGTATGAATAATGAGATTTGATATGGTTCAAATAAGCATAAAAGATGATACTACAAAATTTGATTATTTTATTTAAAATACTGATATCTATTTCCTTATCTATTTCTCCATGTAAGGAAGGTTCTTGGAATCTCTAAAGTGCTACTAAGTAGATACGTAGATTTTGGAAAGTAGTTAGTCATCGTATCCCTTTCATCTATTTCAAACTCAAATTGGAAACTATTGCACTAATTGGATGTATAACATTTTATTTAAGTTGGATAGTAAAATACTGGTATACTTATATATGTAATGCTTTAAAATCCGGGATCGGACCGATCGAACTAAGAACCGGCTACCCAACCGGTCCGAGCATAATATTGAATCGGAAAATACCGGTGAACTGGTGTGACCTGGTATAATCCGACCGATTTTCTCATAAAACCGATGACCCGGCTGGTTTATATGAATTGAACCGGGTCATATATAATTAAAAAAAATATTAGAAAAAATGAATGGAAAGGATTCTTACTAGGCATTTTTTTACCAGTATTGTTTATGTTGAGAACTTATTTTTGAAAATTTGTTATGTGAAAACCTCTTTTTTTGTTTGTTTGATTAGGTACTTATATCGTGGTTATTATTTGAATTTGATAATGAGTTTTATGAATTATTTTAATTTGTGTTGTGATTATTTTGAATTTTTTTAAAAAATTACTTACAATTTTTTAAGTATAGATTTTATGTCATGAATTTTTTAGAAATTTTTAATATAGACCGGATCATGCAGTTCAATTAGTAACCCATCAGTCCGACCACTGACCCGATGACCCAGTACCCTAATCAAATCGATAACCGGTCCGAGTTTTAAAACATATATAATTGTATATATGTACATACAAGTACAGGGCTGAGGCACTTTACATAGGTAAAAGTATCAAAATCTAATGTGTAGTCATTGGAATACCTGTATAAGTCGAGAGATTTAAAATAAAACCAAGATAATAATAAAAAAATTTGATTGGTAAGATACAAGTGAAACCACATCAACAATGTGGACTTGGTGTTGATAAGTAAGAGTCTTACACAATGTCTGTTAGAAGTGCTCAAAGTCTAGAAAGTAATTATTTGCCTATACTTTGAAATCAATACAATAGTGCTATTTTCGCTAACAAGAAAAAAAAAATTGCTACTTATGGGATGATATGATTAGG
Source organism: Embelia ribes (assembly GCA_001753735.1). Taxonomy (NCBI): domain Eukaryota; kingdom Viridiplantae; phylum Streptophyta; class Magnoliopsida; order Ericales; family Primulaceae; genus Embelia; species Embelia ribes. Next base: position 7,666 of record MKEJ01070405.1, on the reverse strand, counting down.
TGCTACACAACATTAAAATTGAAGAAATTTTAGGGCATGGAGATGGAAATATTAAGAAAACTCAAAAATTAGAATAAAACTAACGTGTCTGTATTGATTATTCTTGTTTCATAATCCCCAATCATGATATGTATAGATATGGTGACACATTTGATGATAATCAAATCTTAAAAAATGATTAAAAAAATATGTTGACCGTCCAACGGTGAATGGCACAAAAAATCAAAATAAAATGTCAAAATGAATATATGTTTTGCTGTTATATTAAATTTGAAGTATTCTGATTCCTTTGACATAACACATAATAGAGCATTCACATTGATTGTACACTAAGACAAGTAATTAAGTACAAATAACGTGAATATTAATGCTGAAATATTTTACCTACATGTGAAGAACCAAATTATAACTAAATAATAAGAGAGAAAGCTAATCTCTAAATAGTAAACGTTTATATATATATATATATATATATATACACACACACATATACATGTATCTAGCAATGCATACACCATTGCGAGGGTGACTATCTATTTTAATTTTTATATATTAATATTGTTAGGTGTACATCGAGTACGAGAACTTATTTGTCCATATTTGGATGTTATGTCATTGTTTGAAAGTAAACAAGAAAAAAAAAAAACTTTCTTGTACAAATTTGATTTACTTACTTGATGGTTAGACAAAAATTACCAAGGACCCATAGTGAAATATTGGGAAAACCTATTAAACAAGAGCATATTGCGGTATGAAGAAGTGAAAACCATGGTCTTTTAATTTTCCAAAAAAATATAACAGAATTACACTAAAATAGATTAGGGAATATATTTTGAAGATTTTTAAAATAAAAATTAGAAAAAATAAAAACTATTTTTGGAAATCGACCAAATACACCGTTGATGAATGGGGCACTAACCGTTATTAGGTATCGAGATTTTTGTTTGAGTATTTCATATCACTTTATATTTGTGATTATACTCTTTTATCTTTTGGGATTGATATCGTTTGCTTTTACACGAGATGATTTTGTTTATAATATTTCTATTTATAGTAGATTGATTTGGTGGTTGTGTAGTATTGTGAGTTTTTTATTCTCCGATTGGGAGTGATTTTTTCCTTGTTAATTTTTAGTATCTTTTACGTATCATTATTTATTTTTATGTGTAAGTAATATTTGTATTCTTTCATCAGAAAATATTATGTTATCTATTTCTGTTGCGGTTTGAGAAAAGGTGTGAATTCTTAATCGTTATTCCAACAAATATATTTTTTATGTTATTTATGTTCAAGTTGAATGCAAGGGAAGGTGGTGCCCAAATGATGGAGTTTTTCTCTCCATAAATATATATATATATGAATTGAATAATTTATTACATATATCAATTCATGCATAAAAAATTATGAGAGATGTTATTTATTCTGATGTTATGTAATAATACATTTTTTTTTCTTTTTTAACCAATTGTATCATTCATGGATAGTTGAAACCAGTTAGTGTAGTCATGTGTAACAATGTTTCACCATTTTTAAAATTTATAATTCATAAGAAGTACATATAATAAAGGATCCCTATTAATTGTTGACCTGGACTTATTCTTATGCATTTCTGATTTCATCCCTTTTATTGAGATATTATACATTCACAAATAATAAGAATAATTATTATTAGCTTAAGAGAAATAATATACAGATTCTCCAATATAAAGTATATTACATATAGTACACAATATATCAATGTTAATACAACCCGTAAGTTGGAGCATGAAAATTACATATCCCGACCAAGTGGCTTAGTAAAAATATCAACAATTTGTGACTGAGCAGGTGTGTTAATCAGAGTAATCAACCGTTCACAAAACTTATCACGAATTTCGTGACAATTAATCTCAATATATTTTCGTACGCTTGTGGAAAACTGGATTCCGTATAATATGTAGAGCGGACTAACTATCACAAAACAACGGAACTACATGAGATGTATAAATCCGTAAATCTCGCAATACTGCTACAAATCAAACAATCTCACATGTGGTGGTAGCAATAGTATGATACTCAGCCTTGGTAGAAGAACGCGAAACAACATCCTGCTTTTTGGATCGCCAAGAAGAAGAAACTAATAGTAGAGTAGCGAGTAGCAGGACAACTCACCCAATCTAAATCTATGTGCGCTATAAGACCCAAATCACTATGAGAAGAAAAAAAAAGTCCCCGATCAGGAGTGCCCTTCAAGTAGCGAAGAACACAAAAAATAGCTTGTACATGGATATCACGAGAGGCCTACATAAATTGACTTAAGTGTTTGACCGCAAAAGTAATATCGGGTTGAATAATAATAAGGTAAATGAGCCTGCCGATAAGATGATGATATACCCAGGTCCGACAGAGGAGCTCATCAGTAGGACGGAGGTGGAGATTTTGTTCCATCGAAAAAGTAGCTGGTCGGGCACCTAAACGACCAGAACTAGTGAGAATGTTTATGGCATACTTTCGTTTAGAGAGAAATTTGTCATTATCTATCCGGGCCACTTCAAGGCCCAAAAAATATTTTAGTGTCCCCAAATCTTTAATGCAAAAATGGTTGGCCAAAAACTATTTCGTAGCAGCAATACTACGCAGATCGTTACTGGCAACAACTATATCATCAATGTAAACCAAAAAAATAGTAATTGAATTACCCAAAATCTACGTAAACAATGAATGGTCAAATTTTGATAGTCGATATCCCATAGAAATAAGAACTGATGACAATTTTAAGTACCAATTATGTGAAGCTTGCGTAAGGCCATAGAAAGACTTGTTCAGGCGACATATACAAGTCTACCCCTATCTTAAATAACATGGTAGCAAGGACATATAGACTTCCTCATCCAAGTAACCATTGAGAAATACGTTATAAACATCAAGCTAATGAAGCTCCCAACTACAGGCGGCCGCAACCAACAATAAACAATAACCAATAACCAATTTGGCCACAAGAGTAAAGGTATCATGAAAATCCAACCCTTCAATTTGAGTGAAACCCTTAGCCACCAAGCAGGCCATATAACATTTCACGGAGCTATATGCATTCAACTTAGTCTTATACACCCACCTACAACCAATGGGGCGCTTGCCCGAAGGACGCGAAACTAAAGTCCATATTTGATTCTTTTCAAGAGTTCCAATCTCAAATTATATGACTTTACTCCAGTGAGTATGTTGCACAGTAGAGGAAAAAGTAGTAGGATTCGATTTGGTATTAACAGCTGTAAGGAAAGTAGTGTGTGAAAAAAAAAAGCGAAATAAGAAAAAAAGGAAGAAATAGGGTATATCGTACTAACGGATATAGATTGTGTAACAGTGTACACATCGGAAGTGGAGTAAAGGATAGGACAATCAAAATCTAAATGGTGGGAGGGTAGTTTAATGGTGTGGTGGGGCCGGGAACGGCTAGGTAAGGAAGAGATAGGGTTTCTAACAGGTGCCTCCGGTTAAGTGGGTGAGGTAAAGAAAGGATCGACAGGTAGGAAGTAGGGCCCAATAAGCAAATGGTAAGGATGGCAGCCGGTGGGGAAGGGTCAGTGGTTGACGAGGGGTTGCCAGAGTTGAGTTGTCACAGAACTCCGACCACAAGTTGGGAGGGACTGGGAGTAAAGGAAGGTTCGGTAACTGGTGGGGGCAGTTTTGAGCGGGGTGATAACCAGTAGTAGGAAAAGGGTCGGAGTAATATGGGTTAGTGGTAGGATTTAGTAATTGACTAGATTGGATAAAAGGCAAAGGTGTAGAGGGATGCTTACGATAAGGAAAAATAGACTAATGAAAAGTGATGTCCCAAAAAATTATAATTTTTTGTTTTCCAAGTTATAAACACGATAAGCTTTGCGCTCAGCAGAATATCTAAGAAAAACACATTTTGTGTTACAGGGTTGAAATTTATCCCTACCGTCCTTCAGTATTTGGGCATAACAGAGGCAACAAAATACATGATGGTAATCGTAGGATGGCTCTACATTAAAAAATCGTTTAAAAAAGTATCACCGTTCAAGTTAATAGAAGGAGTGGGATTAATAAGATGGACTGCAGTCTGGATACACTCACCCCAAAATGAAATAGGGAGATTGGCATGGAAATGCAAGCAACGAGCAACATAAAGTAGGCGTTGATGCTTGCATTCCGCTACACCATGTTGTTGTGGTGTATCATTACAATTAAATTCATGTAACACCCCTTCAGAACAAAAAAAAAATCTTGAGTTTGATAACGAAATTCGGGACCATTATTAGTACGAACATGGCAAATAATAGTATTATATTAAGTACATGCCATGGCAAAAAAATAATAATAATGTAATGTTTCAGATTTATAGCGCATTAAGTAAATCCAAGAAAAGCGAGAGTATTCATCAACAAGCGTTAAAAAGTAACTAGAGCTATTAGAATAGGCAAACATATAACCAACTCAAATATCAATAAAACTCTATTAAAAATAACAGTACTCGCAATAAACGTTGAACACTTATTCTAGTATATTTTTCCTTCTCGCAAGCAACACAAAGAAAGTTATTATTAGTAATAGGTAAGGTAACAAATTTAGGAAGACAAAAACGAGACGGGTAACCTAGCCTTTGATGCCAAAGCTCATTGATTGAAGAGACTTGGAGTGCATTAGCATTAGAGGTAGGTGTTGGCTTGAAGTAGTAATGGTTATTCTTACGCTCATCCATTCCAATCTACGTCTGGGTGATAATGTCCTGAAAAATACAAATAGAGGATAAAAAAAAAAATAGTGAGATTAAGTTCTTTGGTTATTTGACTAACGGAAAGTAAATTGTATTTAAAGTCAAGTAAACATAGGATATTTTTTACAGTGATAGAAGGAGAAAGAGTAATGGAGCCAACGACTTGAACAAGTACGGAGGAGTCATTAGCGACATTCACAAACTTTGGATTCCTATCATCAAAACAAAAGTCTATAGTAAAAAGTGGGTAGGTAGACATAAATTGCGATGCTCCTACATCAATTATCCATAAATTAAGTAAAGAATAATCGGGAGAGATTATACCAACAAAGTTGCCGATAGAGGTAACCATAGTTTTTAGATGGGAAAGGTGCCAGTACTTTTTCCTTTTTTCTTTATGGAATTAAACTGAATTTTGAATCAACTTAGGATTAACTAGATAGCAGAGGCGCAACGGTAGCATAGCGTGACATAGGTTGTAAATTTGATCGGGTGACCAAGAGCGGCGAACAGGGGGTAGCAGCACTGCAACAAGGCTAGTGAGTTTCAGTGGAAGATGATCTGAATTTTTTATTTTATTTATATTTTTTTGCACACTTCGTTATTTTATTTTAATTTTTGTGGGTGTTTGATATAGTCTTAGGATATTTTTATATGCTGCTTCTACAAACATTCTACTTGATTCGTTGGCAACTTATTCGCCATGAAAAGATTATACGGTAGTTCATAAGATTTGCACATTCATTGTTCCAATGTATACAAATTATTAATTTCTATAAGAATTTCATCTAATTGCGCGATTGTTCGCTTAATATCCTTTGGATAAGTTATTATTTTGGCTTAATGTACTATCTATATGGTCTTTATCTTGTATTATTATTATACATATATTGACTATCCATCGCATAAAACTCTCTATTGCGGAGTTTAAAAGGGTCTGATATACGCGACCTTATTTCTGTTTCCAAATAAGTTTTTTCCAACAAAACAAATTAATGACCTGTAAGTTGCAATGGAAGCGTGAATGGTCCTAATTTATAAAAGCTCAAGTTAGAATTTTGAACACCTCTAATATCAATTTTAGGAGAAACTCAATGAAAAAACCATAATAATAAGATGTAATATAAATAATAACCCATCTCCATATTTATCTTGTATTATTATTAAATGAATAAATTACTTTCTATTGAAAAAACTAATAGATAATTGGTAGCTTAGTTGTGAATTTTATGAGTACGCGACACTCGCCGTGTTTTGTGGTTAAAATAATTTTATTAATTATAAGAACATTAATATTATACGACTATTAGGTCCATTATTTTGTGGCCATTGTGCATCTATGATTCCCTTACTATAACACATATTTAAGAGTTAGCAAACCATATTTGAGGCTGAATATGACTTAACATCTTCAATTTAGATGGAATCTAGCTATTAAAAAAGACCAAGATAAAATAGTGAGAATATAAAAATGTATTGATGACTTGACTAACAACAATGAATTGGGAACAAGACTTGTAACAATTAAATAGTGATGTTCTCGTAATTCGAAAAAAGCATATCATAAACTTGGTAATCTTACAAAAAATTAATACACCTCACAACCCCCCCAAAAAAAAGCACAAACAAGAAAACAAATATTAGCAACAAAAAATAAAAAATAAAAAAGATGATAGCCTATACTACATATCCATGTTCAAGGACAGGATTTGTTCTTGTAAAAGGAGCAACATGAGCCCTAACATGCCCAACCAATGTTACCACCCTCAGAGCTTCCCCATCATACCCTCCCCTTTCCATCACCTCCATTTTCCCCCTACTTTTCAACTTCACAAAAATAGCAACCAACAACAAACCCAAAAGCAAAAACCCCAAGCTCGACCCGGCCGTGGCCCCCACCGCCACCTTCCACCGCTTCATTGCGATTCTCATTTCCGGCATGTCCGGAGACTCCACTACCATTCCAAAATGCCCCTGCCCGGTTGCGGTGCAGACGCTCGGTGCTACCTGGTGTGATAATTGCACCTTCCCATCATGCCCAAAACTTGCACATAGCGGTATAAGCCCACTAGACTTATCGTACATCGTAACATTGGTAAAATCGATAGTGACTAAATTTCTACTAGCTATAATGTTAATCTCGAAGGGGTTACTCGTGCTGAAATCGAAATTGTCACCTGCATTGTAAAATAACAGACCTAAAACTGGAGAAACTAATTTGTACCCTACTAAATTGTAGTTCTCATAGTATAAATTTGACCAATTGCTCCCAATATTCTGCCTGATAATTAAAACCCTTTCTACACAAGGGTGGACAATTACACCGATACCCAGATGAAATTCGTTGATTTTTGCTCCGCATCTTCTTAGGCTGCCGCATCGAAACTTTGCGGTATTGACGTTGACTCCGGTGAAATTTGATGGTAAAGTTACGGATTTTACTTCTCCGGTTCTGATGTAGTTGTTGTACGATTTTAGGGTGAAGTCTCTGATGATTAAGTCGAGTAGACGAGCTGATACCTTGGGTTTGGTTCGATGTTGATAGGGATGAATATAGAGTTAGAATTAGAATGAGTGTGTAAGAGCCCATTTGAGGAAAATGAAATGGTACATTAGATGATTAGAATTTGTAGAGTTTTGCAAAGAGGAAAGTTGGAGTGTTTTTGAGAAAAAAGTGTTTTATAAATCTTGTGATGCACTTTAACAAGTGTAAAGTCAAGTAAAAGGGGAAGTTAAAGTTGTTATTTTTGTAGCTTTGGAAAGAATTGTGTTGTGGAATCTTGTTCATAATCATTACCGCCTGCTGGAGATCGGTTATTGTCAGAAATGCTAAAAAAATTATTAATCAAATTACGGAAAAAGAATTTAAGGTATCTATAACCGCTCAAATTCTCAAGTCTAAATAAGTAAGATAGAAAATAATGTAATTTTTATTGATTTGAATTT
>MKEJ01070403.1:0-12500 GCA_001753735.1 Embelia ribes | reverse complement strand
TCTCTCTCTCTCTCTTGTTTGGTTCGGAATTGGGGGAGAAATGGGTCAAAAAGGGTATTTTAAAGTAAAAAATTAATGGGGTTCACGACCTTTTTCATGCTGGTTGGGTGTACTGGTACACTAGTTTGGTATTCTGGTACACCACTATGTACCGGTATACCACTCTGTGTGTCAACTTCAAATGAGTTCCGAACTAATATAGGGGTCTGTGTACCAGTACATAGGTTTGGTGTACTGATACACCTCTATGTACAGACATACTCCTCGGTATATCGAATTCTAGTAAGTTCTGAACCAACTTAAAAAGTTTGTGATTCGGTATAGAGGCTTGATGTACCGGTACTCCATATGTGTACCGGTACACACCCTATGTATACCGACACTCTAGACAAAACTTAATTTTCCCACTAACAACCAACCAACAAAATTTTCTAACGGGGTGCTGCCCCGCACCACGTAAGAGGCGGTTCTCCCTTGACCCCTCGACCTGACCAGACAGATCGAATCCCGTACAATTATGTTGAAGTGGCAATTAAGGTCATAGCATAAAAACAACGATGCAACTACCATGCATAATCATAAGTATCAGTTGGACCTTTTATGTCACGTCTTCTTCTTCATGCAAATCGTCAAAGTTGATAACATGATAGGGATCCCGAATATACTTCCGCAATATAGAAATGTGGAAAACAAGATGCACACTCGATAGCTGCGGCGGTAAAATAAGTCAATACGCTACTTTGCCCTTCGTTTCAAGAATCAAGAAATGACAAGCATACCTGGGTAATAATTTTCCTTTCTTGCCAAACCACATAACTCCCTTTTTTGGAGATATTTTCAAGAATACAAAATTGCCCACTTCGAATGACAAAGGACGTCTTCTCACGTCTCTCCAACTATTGTTTAATTAGTCTCACACTCCCGGTAGTTTTTCGCACCAGATCCAGACCAAGCAAAGCCCCATCTTTTACTTCTACCTAATAGATCAGAGAACGATAGGGACGCCCATACAACCATTTAAAAGGAGCTATCCCAATGCTCGAATGATAACTATTATTGTGTGCGAACTCTATCAAGCTCATGTATTCTTCCCAGCTACCACCAAAGTCAAAGATGCATGCCTTAAACATGTCCTCTAAAGTCTGGATCGTCCTCTTATATTGGCCATCCGTGAGGATGAAAAGCCGTACTCAATGCAAGAGTGGTCCCCAAAGAACTTTGGAGACTCGACCAGAAATGACAAATGAAGCGAGGATCTCTATCCGAAATAATGGAAACGGGAGCCTCGTGCAAACAAATAATCTCATAGATATATTTCCGACAAAAATTTTCAACTGAGTTAGTAACACATATAGGAAGGAAATACGCAGATTTCGTCAGATGATCCACAACAACCCAATTAGCATCACATGTTGCCTCGATCTTAGTAACCCCACGACGAACTTCATAGCAATCCGTTCCCACTTCTACTCTGGAATGGGCAACGGCTGCAACAACCCACCAAGATGTTTGTGCTCGGTCTTAACTTGTTGACACATTAAGCAATGAGACACAAACCCTACTATATCTTTCTTCATTCCGGGCCACCAGAAATGACGAGACACGTCATGGAACATCTTGGTACCCCCGGGATGCATCGCCACCTCAAATGATAAGATTCTCGTAGAACTTCATCTCTAATCAAAACAGGCACATATAAAAGACTTTGGAAATGCAATCCTCCATTGTCGAAGATGGTCCACCAACAAAGACCATGCTCACTTAGAATGCATACTCGATACACATCCTATTCATCATCTAAATGTTGCGCCTCCACCACACGAGTGACTAAAGTTGGTTGGACTTCAACTATAAACAATGTAGCCCGGTCATTCGCCTCCACAATCTCTAACCCGAACTCGTTAAGCACTCGAAGCATTTCCCATTCATCAACGGAAAGGCAAGCAATAGAGTAATGAGTCTTTCGGCTCAAGGCATCTGCCACCACATTGGCCTTCCCGGGATGATATTCTAAATCGAAATGTTATTGTTATAAGTACTCCATCCATCTCCTCTGAGGCATATTCAAATCCTGTTGTGTGAAGATATACTTCAACAACTTATGATCTGAATACACCTCGAACTTCTATCTATATAGATAGTGTCGCCAACATTTCAGTACAAATACTACTACCCCGAGCTCTAAGTCATGAATAGGATAATTTTGCTTGTGTACTTTTAATTATTGAGAAGCATACGCCACCACCTTTTCAATTTGTATGAGCACACACCCCAATCCTTCTTTTGATACATCAGAGTATACCGTATAACCCATCCCTTACTCGGAAATAATAAGAATCATAAGTCTTTTAATTGCAGAAAAGACTCATCGCATTTCGAATCCCACTTGAACTTCACCCCTTTGCGAGTAAGCTTAGTCAAAGGACCTGCCAGACATGAAAAGTTTATAACGAAATATCGACAGTACCCCACCAACCCCAAGAAATTTTGAATACAGATTTAGGTCGTTCCCAATTGGTAACGGCCTCGATTTTTGTAGGATCCACCGCAACACCCTCCGCCAACACCACGTGTCCTAGAAAACTAACCTCCGATAACCAAAACCCTCATTTCAAAAACTTAGCATAAAGCCGATGTTCCCGAAGAGTAGAAAGAACAATCCATATATGTTCGCGATGTGCCTCCTTAGTAGGCAAATAGGTAAGAATGCCATCGATGAACACTGCCACGAACTGATCGAGATAAGGGTGGAAGATTCAGTTCATTAGATCCATGAAAGTTGTTGGAGCATTCGTAAGACCGAAAGGCATCATGAGAAATTCCAAATGCTTGTACCGAGTACGAAACACTATCTTCAGTATATCTTCTGCTCTAACCCACAACTAATGATATCCCGTATATAAATCGATCTCAGAAATTAATTTTGAACCCCTTAGTTGGTCAAAGAGATCATCGATTCTTGTAGATGATATTTGTTCTTAATAGTCCCCCAGTTCAGCTTATGGTAGTCAATTCACATTCACATTGATCCATCCTTCTTCGGCATGAATAATGCTGGAACACCCCAAGGTGAAGAACTAAGTTGAATAAAACCCTTTCACTTAAGATCATCAATCTGCAGCTACAATTCATCTATCTTTGCGGGAGCCAAATGATTGGGTGCAATAGCTATTGGTTTGATACCGGGAACCAAGTCCATAACAAATTCAACTTCCCTTTTGGAAGGTAATCCGCTTAAATCATTGGGAAATATGTCTAGAAAGAAGCTAACGACAAGAATTGATTCCAATCCCGAATGCTCCTCCTTCGTAATAGATAGACTAGCTAGCATAACCGAAAGACTGGTCAAAGCACGCTGTATATAAGGAAGCATGTGATCATGCCCTCCCTGAAAACTATCGTGACTCCCTTAGGAGTTCTCATCACTATCTATGCCGCTCACAATCAGTCACTGCATGAACGTTCATCAACCAATTTATACCCATAATAATATCAAAACCTAACATGCGAAAGACTACGAAGTAATATACGAATATATGATCTGAAATTAAAATTTTACACCACTAACAAATACAATCAATATGGAATGTGTGATCCCCCGGAGTATTAACATATATAGAAAACTCCATACACTCCATAGGTAGTTCTAACATAGATGCAAAGTGTAGAGAAATGAAAGAATGTGATACACCCATGTCAAACAAACATGTGCCCAGGATGAAAGAAATGATAACATACCTAGAACAATCTAAGTCTCAGCCTCATTTGGACCCTAAAGTATTGCATACGTGCAAGTCTAAGAAGTCTGACCCTGCTAAAAACCATCGCGAGAACCACTACTACTCTGATAACCCCTACGAGATAGCCCCACACTTTACCAAGAAGAAGAAGAAAATGCAACATATATGATAGCCTAGGAGCAACCTCAGATGAAGAAGTTTGTTGCTGACTACTAGGGACAACTGGAATAGGGAAGCCCTCAGGACATTGCGACTGCATATGGCCTCTATTGATGCATCTGCAACAAGCAACCATACGACAAGATGTTTGAATATGTCCTTCCACCCCTACACATACAACAAACAACATTCTAAGTTGGTCGTGAGCTATGTGAACTTGTCGGCCACACAAAAAATACCCCATACTCTAAATAGTAGTGCCCAAAGACGTTAAACCTTCCAGCTAGACCCCACGCGAGAAGAAGAAAAGCCATCTTGTTACTTCTTCCTACTACCACCCCTAAAAGCCTGAGAACTACCACTACCATTGCCAGTGCCACTGCCAAGATTTCTTGAACCCATACTCGAAGCCTAAATAGATTAAGGACCCGCAGATGAACCCGAAGGCCTAGAAGACATAGAAGTGTCCTCGCGTTGCTTATTAAGCAAGCAATACTCCACTTTCATGGCTACACTAACACACCCCTTAAAAGTCTCATGAATATTGGCCATGACATGAGTTTGCACGAAAGGGCGCAAACATTCCTCGAACTACCTAACTTGTAGTTTCTCCATTGAAACTAGCTCAGGTGCATACCGTAACAAACTAGTGAACTTCATTTGGTATGCCTACATATCCATATTCCCCTGAGTAAGGTTTATGAACTCATCCCTCTTTCTTTCCTGGTGCATTTTAGGAAAGAATTATTATAGGAACAACTCTTTGAAAGCGGCCCAAGTAAGACTACTTCCGCTAAAAATCTCCTCCTGGCATTTCCACCATTTCGCCACCTTATCTTGTAGATAGAATAGCACATTCGTCATCCAAAGATCGTTTTCTACTATCTGGAATGACTTGAATATGTATTCTACATCTTCCAAAAATTCTTTCGCTACAATTGGCTCAGGATCTCCCTTATAGATAGGAGGATCCATCTAATTATAATGTTTCTGAGCTACCAAGACTCGAGTTTCACCACTCTTTTCCCGCGAACTCCCCACCATATGTATGAGAATTTCCTCCATCACCCGAAGCCTATCCTCCTCCCGTTGAAGATGAGCACGTGGGGGAATTTGAGTTTGAGGTAAATGACCCTAGCCCTCATTTTCCTCCATGCTCTCATCTTCCGATGTTTCCTCCAAATCTGAAATATTATCTTCTTTCCTCACGTCTGCTATCGTTTGTGCGCAAGTGTATATATGTGGCACCTCTTTTTTTATCATGAACTCTCGTTTTTCCACCTCGACTGTGAATATTTACTCATCTTCCTCCTCATCGACCTTCACCACAATTTTCTAGCCCTCACACCATTGCTAAGTTTCACATCAAAAACCAATGTAAGAGGAAGAAAAGAGTTAGATTCATAATGTAATGATAGTATTAATGTCAATGCAAACTATCACACATTATGCTATACAATCAAATTAGTACAACACAAATAATTCCTATGCAATCAATGCCTTTATCCCCACCAAAACTCCTACCTGTAAGCCATCAAGGTTTATGTAACTTGGTTAGTTCTAATAGCAAACTGTCGCCCCCCGAAATCCGTGACCAGGGGGATGTGAGAAAAATAAAAAAGAAAAAAGAAAAGAAAATGAAATGAAAAGAACAAAAAATGTTTCTATGTCATGATCATCATTACAACATCTAATCACAATTACAGGGAGATACTACACATTTATATATAACAAACACATTAAAGTTGCATAACAACAAATACATATATATAGCCTTCCTAAAAATATATGTATAACTATGCTGAAAAATAAAATAGGAATGCCAAAGCCAACACCATATAAAAACAACATCAATTTGAGAGAAACGACTAACTTACATGTACGTTACTACAACATCTAATCATCATTGCAGGGAGATACTACATATTTATATACAACAAACACATTAAAGTTGCACAACAACAAATATATATATATATATATATATATATAGCCTTCCTAAAAATATATGTATAACTATGGTAAAAAATAAAATAGGAAGGTCATAGCCAATACTATATAAAAATAACATCAATTTGAGAGAAACAACTAATTTATATGTACATCACCTCAAGCTATCTGCTTGACAAAAAATAATTAAGAAAAGAAGTTACAACATGTTCTTGCTACTACAAAAATACTATAAAAGCAATAAGAATATCTAAATTCAAAGTCGCCTCCACCATACCTGCTATAGCATCAAAATATATAAATATAAAAGCATTTACGGATGCTCAGAGTCCGCCTCCGTACCTATAAAACCATGCATGAGAATATAAGGAAGAAAAATAATACGGTCATATGATAAGCATCAAAATGAAATAGAGTCTAAGTGCTATATGATATGAATGAGCATGTTATTCATAAACAGTAAGGCATTTAAAGTAAGCATGCTTCAATAATGTAATAGTATAAACAATGCTGATGGGAATGCCAATAAGAATACTCCTACTACCAATATTAGGACTATGCAAAAGGATAATCATACCCACCAACGCTAACACCTACGACTCATGGTAAAAAGTTGAGACTAGTATCTATCCCGCGTGGAAATGTCAATCATAGCTTTTGTTGACCCGTCTCCCACTTATTAACGCCAATCAATGGTAATATCCTTGATCAAGTTTCTCATCTTTTACGATAAGGCTATAGGCCTCATTACTTCCTGCTATTTATAAAATAATACTTTGTCCCGAAAAGAAAGAAAATAACTACTGAATTCCTAACTTACACATGCCAATGCATATGCCTCATCTACACATGAATATGATAATGACAACACCTTTAACATGAATAAGATAATAACAACGCCTTCGCATGAATATGATAATAACAACCTCTTTAACGTGATAAATTATTCTACAAATGAAAATGAGTCTAATTATCATGTGAATAATATCATATCATCTATGCCAAATATTATACCAATCAACTATGCCAATACAATATAATTCATACACGTCTATATTCCACATATTCTCTATTTAATATTGAGTTTATAGTCTGCGGTACCTAGAAAGATGCTAGGTGACACCCGAGACTTCCTATGCAAAATTCCCAAAATCAACTCTTCTACGCCCTATGATTCAATCTAGGAGATGAACTCGAAAGATAGCGAACTTACATAAGAAAACGATATACATAAGATGAGGAACAAGAGTATCAAAATTATTTTCATCTATGACAAGTGCATGGAAAATGAAAAAATATAAATGAACAAAATAAGAAACGAGACTTACATCAAAAGGTTGGCCTCACAATAAGGATCGAGAACCTACACTTTTTATAGGCGGACAAACCCCGAGACTAGATCAAACCGAGCTCCCAAGTTGAAGAAAAGCAAACCCCCTTCCCTTTTTCTATCTAATTTCGTGCAACAAAAAGAATAAATGAAATGTAACAAGTATTGTTCCACACCGCATAAGTTCGGTCAAGGCCCAATTGAATCGATCCAACAGTTGTTGGATTGTTTGGTCTGACATCTTGATCGATCCAAAAACTAATTGGATCGATTGGACTTACGGGTATCCAATCTCACTTGAGCCCGCATTTTTTGTTGATGACTTCCAAAATACTCATAATCACTAATAAAAGTATTTTTCGACTTTCAGAATGACATTTGAGTGTCCAGAACTCAATCTACGCAACTAAATATGACTATCGACAAACTCCGACCAAACACTACATTTTCTACGCTTCTCGATGTTTCCCCACACCACGCGACTACGCACAACACACCACATATACTACACTAAGTCCATGCATACAATGAAATAATAATGTTATAACGCAATAATAATATTATTATTAAAAATGAAAATTTTATTCAAATTTCTGGGACATTACAGACTCGGCACGGGCCTATTCATTTATGAACGAGCCGAGCTTGAACAATAAATTAATAATTGTTAAATAAACGAGTCAAGTTTGAGCAACTCCGAACTAAGCTCATTAAAGGCTTAGGTTCGCTTGAGTAATTTTTAAATTTAAAAAGTTAGTTTATATATTTAAATACATATAATTTCAAATACATGCTGGTAAGTTGCTACTAGTTGCTAACATTAGGATATATTTATGTTAATATTGAGTATTTCAAAGTATTTGATAACCCAATTCAAACAATTTAAGATTATTAAAACAAGTCAAGCTTAATGAGCTACTAAACAAGCCGAGTTTTATAATTCATACTCAACTCGTTAAGCTTAATGAGTCCAGCTGAGCTCGAGTCGAGTTTTACAAACATGAAGCAATTTAAGACCGAGTCAAGCCCAAATTGAATCTTAATGAGTCTGAGCCAGACCTGAGCAACTCTATTAAACAAACGAGACGAGCTTGAACAATCCAAGGCTAGGCTCGGGTCGGGTCATTTGCATCCCTAATGATTAAAATTAAATTTATCAATAATGAGAGTAAATAGAAATATCGCAAAAAATATAGGGGTAAATTGGAACAAAACAAAAAAATTTAGGGGGTAAATTGAAATAATTAAAAGAATATGAGGAAACTTGAAATGAGACTAAAACAATAAGAAACAAATTAAAACAAATGAAATGATGAAACAAATTAAAACAAGACTCAAAAAGATAGCATGTAATTTATATAAATATAATAATGTTATAATTTATATAAACATAATAATGTTATCATCACATCATTAAAAAAATCTAAGTGAACAATTTATTAGTTCCTCCAATTATGGAACAACTGTCTAATTCTTTCTCCAAATTTATTTTCCGTCATATTAATCCCTCCACCTTCACGTTCTTGTCGATATAGTTCGTCACTAGAACAGAAGCTAACACCTTTAGTTGCCATTAGATGACATTGCGTGAAAATAATGATTTGCTAAATAACAAAAATTTAATGTCTCCTACAAAATAAATATGATTTTTGTACTATTAGGATAAAAATTTAAATATTTAATTAAAAAATTATACTAATTCAAAATTTGTTATATCAATTGTCTTGCTAATATTAACTACAAATATACGAGTAAGATAATAATTAGAAAAAAATTGTACAGTTACTTATAGTTGACCAACCATTTATATTTTCATACACTTATTTGAGATAGTAAATTTTATTACACTCAATTCAAAATCAAGATTTATTTATATTTTATTAATATTTATAATATAAACTTATATATAAATACTTATATCACTGTCGGTGATTTTTTAATATAATAGTAAACATGAAATACTAAACAATTTCAAGTAAAAATCGAAAAGGTAAATGCATAAATGGTTGATGAAATATTAAGATCACTAGTAAATATTTTAAAATTTTTATTTATATGCATTATACAACTAATATTAGCATCTATTTTTAGTATATATCCGTTTTAATTAAATATTGCTTAATGATTTCCATTTAAACTTACTTTTTTAGAACAAAAGCTTATATATTTAGAGAATAATGAAATTAAAATTTAAAAAATGTTATACTATTACATATTTTATGATTTTTCATTTTCATGCCATATCAACAAATATTAGTCAACGTAAATAAACACCTTTCGGGTGACAACATTAACCAGTAATGAGAAGTTTTGAGGGTTTAATTGACGAAAAATAAAAGTGGGAATGAAATTAACAGTTGGTCTAAGTTGAAGAATTAAAGGAAAATTCCTGCAAAAAAAAAAAAACTAAGACATTTTCATTTTAATCAAATGAAAAAGGGCAACAAGCAGGAAATTGTATATTACGATACCATACCATCTAATTTTATCCTTAATGGTAGGATAATAAATTTTGTATGCATCATCACTGTATACAGATGAATATTTATTCCACATCGAATTTATATAAAAGTCATTATATTTTTATATTGAAGTAGAATACTTACTCAATACAAGCATGTCTAGAAGTGGAGGATACATAGATTTGATATCGTTGTATAATGAGATTTGCAAACACTCATCTCTATGCATATTTTGTGCCTTAAAATTATGAAATATATAACTTCAACTGTTAATTTAAAGGTTTGCCAGCAACTCTAATTTTGTTCATCATATACTTATTACAGTTAAGCAAGTTAAGCCATAATACAATTAAGCCATTTCTTTACCTGAAAAATAACTTAACACAATATTAGTTCATTTCCAATAATAAATTTAAAATCCAATACTTATAAAAATATTTCCTTTCTGCATCACTCTATTTATATTTGAAATTGTTCAATATGTTTTGCTAAACTGGAGGATAACAATCTTTAACTCCAGATGCCCCGCTATACTTATAAAATCATTATAGGTATATTTCGTTTCACTTTCTTCAGGGACCACCATGGGCCACGTTGTTGAACAAGGTTGTTCATGGCTTCACACTATGCTACAATGGATATTTATGATGTTATGATATAATTTTTTCTTCAGAAATTTAAGATATACATCTTGATAATTTTATAAAATTTTCTGTAGAGTCTGAAAATATTTTTTTGCATAGTCTACAAAATATTTAGCATCAGCGGTAGAGATTCGTGTTGTTATCGTGTTGTGAATTATTCTAGAAAGTAATATAATGATCTGCAGGAAAGTAAAATAGGAAACCAAGAAGAATTATGTGGTTCAACTTCAAGTTAAAAAAAATTTAACTTAGGCCTAGTTCAATTGACTAATAACAGTGTATACTTATATTAATGTAAAATACTAGATTACAATATAATATAACATATAAAATAAAGTTTGAAATCTTAACAAAAATAGATCTGTTCCCACTCTCATTTTCTCTCATTTTTCTCTATTTTTTGCGTTCTTCCTGCGCTTTCTTTATGAGTTTTCTTTGCACTTTTCTTGTTCCTCTCATTTTATTATTTATGCACAAATTTGTGAGTTACAGGTCAACATGGGGGCCATGTTTGCATAGTATATAGTATTCTAATTTAATGATTGAGCTCCATACTTGTATCAGACACAGTAAAATAACACTTCAATGATAACAATACATAAATTTTTGAATAATTATTTGGTGGCTTTTGTTGAAAGAGATAATTTTAGTAGCTTGTATAATAACAGTACATAAGTTTTTGAATGATTATTTGGTGGTTTTTGTTGAAAGAGATAATTTTAGTAGCTTGTCAAATGAAACTATTATGAGTTCTTTTTAAATTTTGGCATCTTTAGGGTCAACTGCAAGTTTAATTGAAAATTACAAATATTTATTTTTCTTTTTTATATACATATTTATATAAACATAGAAAGCATTTTGAGTGTGATTATATTTAATTCGTTCACCTTGGATGAAAATCCTGACTCCGTGTATGCAAACTTGGCCAATATCAATAATTTTGTGGATGTGAATATCGATATAGAGCCACTATGATAAATTTAAGTTTAATAAAAGTTTTTATTATAGACGGTCGAGACAAATAATTTTTTTGGGTTGGGGGTTAAAATTATTTTGGTTACAAATTTTTTCCATTTTGAACTTTAATGTTACTTGCTAATAATTTTTTTTTTTATTATTGTTTTTTGTTTACGGAAATTTTATTGGAAAACCGAATTGCTTGTAAGGAGTCTAAAATGTAGGGGTGACTCCAATAATATGTCAAAAGATAATGGAGAATTATAAGAGATTTTTTAAAGATCAATTCTACTTTCATTCTAAAATTTTATCTGATTTTCTTACATATTTACGTAATAAATATAATATTAAATTTAATCATTAATACAATACATTTATAAATCATCCACGTGCCAAGACTACTCAGGACACACCAGTAATTTTGGATGGGAAAAGCATTGTTATTTAAAATTGCATTGATTGCACAGTATAAATCAAATGTACTTTAATAGGTAGGCATTGAAAACAAATATAAACGATAAAAAAATTTCTACCATACAAGGAAAGAAAGAAGTTCTCAAAAAAATAAATAAATAAATGAAAATGAGTTCATTACACACGTTAGAGTGGAGAATAATATAAAATTAAAAATAGTCCCAACTTAGAGCTGGTGTTTTAGTAGGATTGACACTTAACAGTTGGTACCGTACAATGCACGCTTTTTTTTATAATTTTTTTTTTAAATTTAGAGTGAATTAATTGATTAATCATTTAAACTTATACTTTTGTCTTTATATTAAAAGAAGTGTCAAATCATTCAAATAATGTACTATTCTGATTGCCAAAAGCGTACATATAAATATGGGAAAAGAGTGCACTCTTATGAGCAGATGAATACGCATAAAAATAGAATTTATTAAATAAAATTGTAAAATTATTTTCAAAATTTTTTATGACAATTTCTTATCCTTTTACTATTTAGAAGAGTTCCAATAAATATACCATGTACCAAAAATGCCAGAATGTCGACATGCTAGGAATCGTTTACCAATATAACTAGTTGACTTGCGTAATCATAAGATCAATAATATATGTATATATATTATATATAGGGTTAATTACACTTTGCCCGCACAACATTTTTACAACGATGGGTATCTGAAATTATATTATCCTCCCATAAAATTTTTTAGTCAATACACCTTACCCCTAAATATTTTGGGGGCAAAGTGAAAGTGAGATTATTTATCATAAATAATTCAAAAAATTATTAAGATAC
>MKEJ01070396.1:0-19657 GCA_001753735.1 Embelia ribes | reverse complement strand
GTCTCATTAAATTCATTAAAAAAAAAATATAAGACACTCCAAATGGCGTGTCCGATACGCATTTAGCTGCATCTGAGCCGCATCTGAGTCCCCGGAGAATCCGATGCGGGTACAACACCCGATTTGGAGTGTCCGTGCTTTCTAGGCTGTGCTAATGCATTATGACCCTGCTTCAGCCAGTTATATTGTTTTATCACATTACTAATTCTGTAGTGGGTTGGGCGGGCATCAACCAATGTTACTGTTTGTTCTTTCCTTTTGAATGAGAGCTTGCTATGTCAATAACATAACTCATGATTTGTTGTACTGTAGATTGTGAATGGGCCTGAAGTTTTAAGCAAGTTTGTTGGTGAAACCGAGAAGAATGTGAGAGATTTATTTGCTGATGCAGAGCAGGACCAGAGAACTAAAGGCAAGGGAGATTGAAGTCAGCACATTTACTTTTTCTCCTCTGCTTTGGTGTCTAATTCTTTTTTTTTTCCATTCGTTTCAGGGGATCAAAGTGACCTGCATGTCATCATATTTGATGAAATTGATGCAATTTGTAAGGTATGAGCTCTGGTAGTTTGAAATTTGGTACAATTTCTTAGGTAAAGCAATCAAGTAGGTTTTTTCTAATATCTTTTTCTACACATATTTTTAAGTACATTGTTCTTGTGGGATTTTTATGTGTTCTCCTTGCTTCTTTTGAGACTCCATTGAGCTAGAACGCTTTGTGTTGCGCACATTTAGCTGTTGTTTTGTAAAATATCTTCTAGTCTGAATAGTTTCCTTGCTCTGAAAGATTGGTTTCAAATATTGTGAAGGTCCACAGTTCCACACTATTTAAGTCTTTTGTTTTAGTGAGAGCTCGCATCTGAATTCTTACCTGTTGGTCTGGTCTATGCACAATTAGGCAATGCCATTCATTCACTGAAAAATTAATGCTAGTCATTTATTCGTACTTATGCATCAAATATATTTTCAGAGTTAGCAGAGTTCCCTCTGAATGATTAGGTGTAACAAATTCTGTTGAGTCAAGTGTTTCAAGGTTTTGCATGTTTGAAGACTCTTGATTTGGCACCAACTTTTAAGTAATTTCTATGCTATTATTTGCTTAGATCTGTTGTCTTATATATGTATCAGTGTTATACTGAGCCTTGCTATTTCTGCCACTTTTCCGATGTCTGAATTTCAATACTTGGTTATTAAGCTTATTCTGTGGTTCTCCTTTGCAGTCAAGAGGTTCGACTAGAGATGGTACTGGAGTTCATGATAGTATTGTTAATCAACTATTAACAAAGGTTAGTTCAGTGGTCTCTCAACTTGTTGGTCAAATTACATAATAACCAACTGTAAATGTTTGATATTACTTGCTTTGTAGATAGATGGTGTTGAGTCCTTGAATAATGTTTTGCTGATCGGTATGACCAACCGGAAGGATTTGCTTGATGAAGCACTTTTGAGGTGACTGCTTTAGCTCTTATTCTTAATGTGATTGTTTTTTTAATCGGCAAAACTTTCTCACTTAACAAGATATATTGCTAAAACCTCCTTTTGTCCATTTAATGTTGACACATTCTGCTTATGAAAAGATAAATATTATGCATTAGATATAGTTAGTCATTTTGCTTTTCAGGCCTGGACGTTTAGAGGTGCAAGTAGAGATAAGTCTTCCTGATGAGAATGGTCGTTTCCAAATTCTTCAAATACACACAAATAAGATGAAAGAGAACTCATTTCTTTCTCCGGATGTTGACTTGCTGGAACTGGGTATGTGAAATTAGTAGTTGGGCCTTCTTTGTTGTGTCTCGCACTCATTGTTGACTATCTAAATATTTATCCCTACAAATTTCAAATTTTAGAATTGCTACATTCTCTTGTTGTCAGTTATGCTTTTTGAAATCTACCCTTTAGGTGGTTGTAAGTGTATATCTAGTAATGCTATTTTACTCAAAGAGGCATCTAAAGTAGCCAGAGAATGTCCAGTCACCTGAAAACTATTCTTTTTGTTCCAGTTTTTACAAGGTTTGTATTGTTTTTGTTGCATTTGGTGAATGGGTTCAACATATTTCTGTGTATCTTTGGAATGGTTAAGATGTTTATTGACTTTATTAACATTGGCTTGCATTTGATAGAAGGAAATCGTTGGCAATACTTTCTTCACTAATTGATTTGCAATTCTTCCCCCACAAAAATATAGCTGCTCGGACGAAGAACTATAGTGGTGCAGAGCTGGAAGGTGTTGTAAAGAGTGCAGTGTCATATGCTTTAAATAGGCAATTGAGCATGGATGATCTTACTAAGCCTGTGGATGAGGAGAGCATTAAGGTCACAATGGAGGACTTTTTGAATGCCATCACTGAAGTTAGACCTGCATTTGGAGCTTCTACTGGTGATCTTGACCGCTGCAGGTAAGACTTGGTTATTTATTGTATTTTTGGTGGACTGGAATTGTGTTCTTTAATTTTTTTCTGAAGGACCTGAATCTAGCGAGTTAATCTGTTGAAGCTACTTGCTGTCCGCACGATTTTACGCATGCGCGTGATGACATTTCTCAATTTTTTAATTTTTTTTCCGGTTCTGTTTGCAGAGATCTGAAAAAGATCTATAGGACTAGAGCAATTATATTGTTATGCTAGTAGTATTCTTGTTTCATTATTTTGTTGGTGAAGAGAAGATACTACATTCAGTTTTCTCTTCTCTTTTGTTTTACAGATGAGTTCTGATTACATTGGTCAACGACCTTTTCTTGGACTTTTCGCATGCATCTGAATTTGCATGTTCTCAGCTCTTGTTTGGGTTATAGATTGCTATTAGAGTGCCATCTTATTGAATAACTGAATGTAACTATTATTGTGGGTTGCAGACTTAATGGCATAGTTGATTGTGGTTCACGTCACGAGCACATATATAAGAGGACAATGTTGCTGGCCGAACAAGTGAGAGTGAGCAGAGGGAGCCCAATTGTTACTTGTCTTCTGGAAGGCCCAAGTGGCAGGTAAATGCCTTATTTTTGTTCCTGTTCTTTTCCCCATTATCTGATCTCAATTTTGTAGTAAATTTTTTGGGGCAGTGGCAAGACTGCTATGGCAGCTAGTGTTGGTATCGACAGTGACTTTCCTTATGTGAAGATTGTAAGTTTTGTTTTAAATATGTTAAACATTCAAATTGGTGACCTCTCTGCCCTTTCCTCTCTCTTACAATTCCAGATTCTTCTCTCTGGCAATTGCAGATCTCTGCTGAATCAATGATTGGGCTTAGTGAAAGTACTAAATGTGCTCAAATTGTCAAGGTGTTCGAAGATGCCTATAAATCACCATTAAGCATCATCATCCTTGACGACATCGAGAGGTAGTAGGAGCTTATGTAATCATATCTGTCTGTAATATGTTTGTCCTTCCATTAGATTGATAATCAGAGCATTTACCGTTGATTCATGCAGACTGCTCGAGTATGTTGCGATTGGACCTAGGTTTTCGAATTTAATTTCACAGACATTGATGGTCCTCCTCAAACGGCTTCCTCCAAAGGTTTCTCCTTCTACCCATCAGCGAATTGGTTAAATATTGTTTATTGGTAAACTGAACTGTTCTTGTTAACCGTAATGTTTCATTGCTCAATACCACCCCACAATGGCATGTGATGTTATACTTTACATGCTACTTGGAAGCTATATCATTTGTTTTTGCCATTTTGGGTATTTACCACTACATGATTTATTTGTATGAAATTGGACCTGTGTAAATGAGATGGTCCTTTTTCCCCCCCTTCTGTTTGATTTGCACATCAGGAATGTAGACACACGTTTATATTTTCAAATTATTAGTCTCCAGATGCTGGTACTTACAAGGCGGTCCTCACTCATCTAATCTGGATTAATCTGCCAATATAATTTCTGGCATGTTTGATGCAAACTACAACTGAAGAAGAATGAGAAAAGCAGAAAAGATCAGAAGTGCAATGATGTTTCTGGAGTCCAAGAGCAAAGAAAGTAGTAGAAGGATGTTTCTAAATTTTGAATATATGGCACTGACAAAAGATATATTTTTAACAATACTCTTAGAAGGCAATTAATGTAACAGGCAGCCGTCCAGAACATCTGTTGTCACGCGCGCACCTCTTCATGCCATTCTTTTAGCTCTTGCTGATCTACTGACTTTGACATCTGACTTTGTCGTTGCCATCTTCTTTTTCATTCAGTTTGACAATTGAGGAATTCTTATGAGATACAATTGTTCGCTTTTTCATGTATCAGTGGTATGGTGTTGTGATTTCAATTTGTTTGTCTAAATATGTTTCTTAATTTGTAGGGAAAAAATGTCCTTGTGATTGGAACCACAAGTGAAATGATTTTCTTGGATTCAGTTGGCATTTCCGATGCCTTTTCTGTATCATACCATGTTCCGAAACTGAAGACAGAAGATGCAAGAAGGGTAAGTCATCATTCCCAGTGCCGGTAGGAGTATATTACCAATTGTTAAGTGTGAAACTATTCTGTTTATATACATATATAGATGATTTTTTGACTATAAAAATTTCACTTTAAGTTGTTCCCATAAATTCTTAGGAAGGCATAATAATATTAATAGCTGATCAAGGTTTCCTCTTGATATCAAGATTTGAACTGTAAAAAGTTTTAATAAATTCTTAGGAAGGAATGATAATGGTAAACCAAGTGTGTCCTCTTCTCAATTTGTCTCCTGCATTTTGAAGATCCGAGAGCAACTAATCACCAGTTTCTGCCTTGTGTTGATTTCTAATACAGTTGTTTTATCCCTTCCATCTTCCTTATAATTCTATGGCCTCATCTCATTTTCATTTTTTTCTTATTGAAGTTTTAATGTGTATAAGCATTACTAATAGACACTACTTAAGAGCTAAATTTTAACACGTATCTTCTTCTCTTCCAGGTATTGGAACAACTTAATGTCTTCTCCAAGGATGATCTTGATTCTGCTGCAGAAGCCTTGAATGATGTAAGCTATAAGTTTTCTTATGTGTTTCTGTGCCTAGTCTTGGCTACATTGTATTTCTATCTCAATTGTTTCCGTCTTCTAGAAGATATTCTTAGGGGCAGAAGTAGACTTTAAGCGCTGATAGCTTACCATTCTCTTTCCTTTCCAAAAATTTCTGTTAATATATATTCGGAAGGCTTGTGACTACGTTTAAGAAAATAGAGCGATGGCATATTTTTATTTCTTACACTTGGTTGTTTAATGTGGTGTTATAGATGCCAATCAAGAAGCTCTACATGGTGGTTGAGATGGCTGCTCAAGGAGAATTTGGAGGAGGCGCAGAGGCCATATACTCGGGTAGGGAGAAGATTCAAATATCTCATTTCTATGATTGCCTTCAGGATGTAGTTCGGTACTAGCCAGGAGCATATTTTTTTGGTTTCTCTACAGTATTACCTCACTTTTTTTGGTATTGCTCTTATTCGTTTTCATCTTTTTTTCTCATATCTGAGCACAGAGGCATTTTTTTGGGGTTTTCCTCATGGAAAGTATATGCAACTTTTATAGCACTCTAGCTATAACTAGTTTGAGTTTCCTTTGAAAAAAGGGGGTTGCCCGACTATGGGCGATGGACAGTCCATGCCCATCACATCTTGGCCACTGATTGGCTGGGATGAAATGTTCTTGTTAAACATATAACCTGATGAAGTGATTGATGTGAGTGACAAAAGAGTAGTATTATTCCGTTATCTATTCTCCGCAGAAGAAAAAAGCATAATATTACTTTAATAAGGTAGATTCCCAGAATTTGATTCTCTGGGATATCAATTTAAATTAAATTTCTGAGCTGTGCCGGTATTTGGGTTATTTGTTAAAGGTCTTAGATTTGCAGCCGTGCTATCGTCTTTTGTAATCGAAACCTCAAGGCAACAACTTCTAATTATATCTACCAAAATTCACGCTTGTAACAACATATGTACATATATTTGGACAATTATGTGAAATAGTTCCTTGTGGACATTATTTCCGTCTCTTTTCAAGGCCTCTTCAACAGTGTTTATTTGATTGCAACTTTCATCTTCAATGTTTATTTGGTTGTTACTTTCATATTCAACCTTTCTTCTTTTGTGTTTGAAATTGGGTTGCATTTGTTTGCGTAGCTTAAAAATTGAATTATTCCGCTATTTTAATCTAAAAAACTTATAAATTCTTAGCTTGTTTTAATCTAAAAAGCTTGTAAATTGTTAGCTTGTTTGAATCTGAAAAGCTTATAAATTTTTAGTTGGATTCATGTAGTTTTTTGTTTTGTCCGAATTTTTGCTCCTCAACCAAATTATACCCGCGGTAGAATGAGCAAGTTATTTATTTAATTTTGGCTATCAGAAGTCCTATTACTCGTGAATATATTTGGAACGGCTTGTACAGCTTGTAGATAAGGCTGGTTCTAAAACCGATTTTTCTGCAATCAAATAAAAGCATTGATCTTGACTTGTCGTGTGGAGAGCATAAAGTTGACAATATTGATATTTTTTCTTCTTGAGGATAAAAAGAAGGGGAAAAAAAAATAAATTAAATGCAAGGCCATGCTTTGTTTGACTAGAAGTATCCATAAAGGTAACTTTCAAAATAAAAAAATAAAAAACAAGTATCAATAAAGGTAGGCTGAGCGAAGGAGCAATTGCTCCACTACCCACCAAAGGGCCCATGCTCTGTCTTGATTGGAAACCCTACCACGAGAAAGAAAATTTATCGGAAATGAAAACGATTTTCCTTGGTGCAACTTACAGATACTTTTACATTTATGCAAGTGACAACTTTCTTATTTGTCAAAAAGTTTTTCAAAAATATTACACAAAGTTTATGAAGTTTCTTATGTCTCTGTCAGTTGCTACATTGTTGCTCGAGAAAACTTGTACCATTAAAAGCCGTTTAAAATATTTTCAACGGCAAATCTCAGCATAGGCCTTGCCTCGATATTTCCAATGATGTTTTTAAGCTAAAAAAATATTATCTTACCAAATTGGAAAAACGTTATAGGGATGTTAATTATAGCGAAGCCTAGCAAGTCTAAAGATGTCTTCATCCTCTGAAAATCCTTATCGCAGGAAAAAAATTAAATACCAGAAATAGGCATCCACGATAAATCTTTCACTGGTTGGAAAGCATTAACAGCACCTTAGCCTATATTATTGCCACATATTTTCTTAGTTTTCAAACAAAAAAGAAAAAGAAAACTAGAAAGAATGCTTCAAACATTCAAAACCAAGTATTTCTTTTTCTTTATTAATAATTTGGTTTTTATTTATAAAACACTAGAAAACTAACAGATAATATATATGCAGTCCAGCAAATATAAGATGTCTTCATCAACTGATAATACTTAAAGAAAATAAAAATTACAAAGAAAATACATCCGCAATAAATTCACTGGTTGGAAAGCATTAACAGTAGCCTTGCCTCAATTGGTACCACATATTATCTTAGTTTATAAATAAAAAACTGCTGACAGACGTGTTTACACAATCAAAACCAGTAGTTTCTTTTTCTTTCTTAATTTTTTTTTTAACATCAGTAAGTTCGATTACATATCATGTGTTGACAAATACATATGGAGATGATATAGCATATGCACATGTATCATCTAAACATCAATGCCGGAAATAAATTCTACATGGCCCGTGGAGCAAAATTTAATTTACGTACATAATGGTAAGAGCACTGCTATACCAACACTCTTAAATAATCCAAAATTTTATCCATATTTTCCCAAAAAAATATTCCATACATAGAAAACAGTGCAACCAAAAAGAACAAGTTGATGACAAATACAATACAACAAGTCAAGAAATATTTTTGGACAAAAATAAGAGAAATGCTATAATCACGTAAAAATTATATCTGATTTTCATGTCCGTTAACGTATCAAGTAATATTCATCAATACAATATAACTAGAATCAATCACATCCAAAAACAATTTATGTTATATTATCCAAAAACAATTTATGTTATATTAACGAATAAGAGAATCAAATAGACTTAACTATCACTTCTATAAAATTTCTATAAAAATAAGGGTGAGCTAGAGAATTTTTTTCAAATGGTAAAGGTCAATTATAGAATTGTACTTAAAAAAAAAAAAAAAAGAGTATATTATTTTAATGCCCACGAAACAAGCCCATAAGGCAGGGAAACTCTTTTTGTGGAGATGCACGAAAGTGAATGATAAACAAAGAAAATAATCCGAAAAGACGAGAAAAAGAAGTAAAGGTATGTAATGCTAAACCTGCAAAGGAGTCCCAGTCAACAGCAACCTGTGAGAGCTACGATAGTGCTTCAAGTCAGCATTTAACTTACAAGAAGCATTTTTTATGCGGTGGCCTTCATCTATTATAATATAATGCCACATAATTTTGCTTAATTTTGGCCGGTCATACTTGTTCATCAGATACTCATACGTTGTCAGTAGTACATTAAATTTCTGGTGGATAATTCTTTCCCTGCGTAGACGAAATTATTCCGTAATTACAAGTAATAAACTGCAAAGAAATAGATGTGCAAGATAATTATCTAGTGGGTACTTCGTTAGCATGTTCTTACTTGAATAGCCGTCTACGCTCCTCTGGAGGTCCAGAATACACAATTTTGTTAATACTAGGGGCCCAAAAGTTGATTTCTGACTCCCATCCAGGTAGAACAGAGGATGGGACCACAACCAGAAAGGGTCCTCGATCATTTTTTGTTTCCATTAGATAACAGATCAGGGAAATAACCTAGATAAATCAAATAAACAGGTCTCACAGTTTAAGCAAATACTCATTCACTGCAAAATAAGATATCCAGCAACCAACCCTACCTGAACAGTTTTACCAAGGCCCATTTCATCTGCAAGGATCCCGTTCAGGTGGTTATTATAAAGTGAAACCAACCACCGCAGGCCATTCATTTGGTACCTGTATGAGAACAAATATGATCATCAAACTCAACAAGATCAAACAACAAAGGTCTAACTCCTAGATCAATGCCATTTGTCCACAGATCTGGAAGGAACCCAAAAAATATTTTCAAAGAAGAGGGTATTTCAGTTAGTTACAGCAAGATGCACAACACTTACTCTCTAAGTTTTCCACCTTCAAGACTTGTTGGCTGCTCGGTGATGCTCTCTTTAACGCTGCAAATAGTCAAATTAAACATGAACTCTCATTATACCAGATATAGACAATTCCAACTAGTGACCAAGAATGATGTCTAGTTTCACTAAAACTTGATATGAAATGCCAGACCTTTAAAACAAACTTCAGCTTTTAGGATAACTGCAATAAAGCTGTCCTTTCTAAATTTGCATGAAGAGGGAACGACCTAAATAAAATTTGTAAAATTTATACAACCGAAAATCACCCAAGAGCTAAAGAAATTAAGACAAATAGATGATCAATTGAGTACCAATCTTCTTCTCCATGAAAAGACACTCCTAAAGAACCATCCTCTTTTTATGCAAATAATCAGCCATTGGAGAAGAGATTCTTGGGGCTGAGAAAGCATGCAAGTTCCAAGAGGTCCCATGATAAGGTCAGGTAAACCGTTTTCACCACCTTTTTATTATTATTCCATTCAGGTCACTTGTGAACGGTTAAAATGGAAAAGTATTATAAAGTTCCGAATACATAGGATAAATCTCTCAATAGAACTGATGATCGAATAGAATTAGAAAGTGTAATACGTAGCAGCTACAAAAAAAGTGAAGACAATGTTATGGCTGGTTCACACATTAACTTACTCACTGTAGAATAAACACGGAACTGTCCACATACACCCAAAGAATAATTAACTGATCAAAAATGTAATAAATTAGAATTTATCCAAGAATGCAGCATTTTGTTTCAAGACAGACAATGTAGAATTTCCATTCTTGAGCTTTAAACCATGTCTAACACTTTCCTCCCATTCATGTATGCTTTGAAAACACTTTAAAGAATGTTAAAAAGGAAGAGGAAAAAGCTAGCAGAGCAGACAATAAACTAGGATCAAAATATATGGAAGCCAGCACGAGACAGAAAACAATGAGTATACACTTATACATACAAGATGAAGTAAAGTACCTATGAGCCATCATGTAGTACTTTTCATTGCTTTCCAGATAATGCTGGAAAACAGAAAACACAAAGTTAGCGATCATAGATAAAGTTATAAGAAAAACAAATAAAGAGAAATTTATGGAGATAAAGAGTGAAAACTGCAGAGAAACAACTTGCCTTTGCCTGATCAGTGTCATCTTCATTGTCAAGAAAAAACTCATTGTTTTCAACAACAATTGCACCTCGACCATCATCAACATCAGCCTCAGAATGTCTTGCGGTGATCTTTGCGTCTTGTAGTTTAGATCCTAACTTTTGAAGATACTTCTCAGTCTCTTTCAGCAGCTGCTTAACACGATCTGATTTTGCATCCTAAATGGAAAAAAAAAAACACAAAAATAACATCATAAATTTCCCAACCACAAAATAAGAATGATCACGATAACAACTAATAACTCCAACAGACCTTAACCATCCGAAGATAACCCTCCACATCATTGATCTTTAACAGATTAATCTTTTCGCGTTGTATTCTGTCAATCTTCTCACGATAAAACCTTTCCTTCCTCTTATGGTACTCTCTTGTGTATTTATTGAAACCTTTCCAGCGCTCTCTCTTCATCTTAAAAACATCATCCAGTCGCTCCCTAAAGTCAAATTAAAAAAAACAAGTCACAGCATTAAACATCCACATATTGAGCAAAACGGATGAAACAACTACTTCTATTAATTGAAAAGACACTATGAACGAACTTATGAACTTCTAGCTCACTGAAGAACTCCTTCTGCCGCTCACGAGTTCTCTTTTGGCGCTCCTCTTTCATTCTCTGCTCAAATCTTTCAACTTGCTTCGGTCTCCTGCCAATCCTATGCTTCTTAACTGACTTTATTCGCTCCAAATCAGTGGATATTGGTTTGAAGTAATCATTTAGAATTTCACTGAGCATGCAAAAAGAACATGATGAAAGCAATGCAAATGTATATGTTGTACTGAAGGGAACAGATCAAACTGAAAATCTGTTGTCTTTCTTTTGAAAGGTAAATATTTGTTTGAATGATACGTATCTATTAGACCCTAACCAAAGCAGAATGTTATTACCTCCGTAAACGGCGTTGAAGCTCCAGAAGTTGGAGCTTTTTCAGTTCAATGACACTTTTGGTCTTCGCAGAAATATCTTCAGACGAGCTCACAATATCCTACATGCAAAAAGTCATTTAATGCACATCAAACAAATCGCAAGTACATCCTTCAATCACGATTGTTACTCTTCCTAGCATGCATGTCTAATGAACTTGTTGCACATGAAAAAAAAAAGCAAGTATATCCTTTTTTATTTCTAGTCCACACACTGTACATTCACATTTCAGCTATATTAAGAGTGTCGATACATGCGTCACACAACTTCCAAATAAATTTTACCATCAACCTCAACGATGCATGCCAATCACAAGAGACACTAAACGAGTTCCTCAAGTTCCACAATTAAGTTGAACACGCCACAGTGCAACCTCCATACATATGCATATCTCCACGGCATGAATCTAGGACCTAGTCATAGACAATGTACACTCCTCAAGTTTTCGACATTCAGTAAATTATTGTGCATAGGTATTGAGTTTTAGATTATTGTGCATAGGTATTGAGTTTTAGATTACTTCATCTTCATTAATAATGAACTCTTCTGTCTCATTCACAATGGCAAGTGCATGCATATGCACAAAAGTTGCGCTTCCAACACTTGGTGAGAAAAACTAATAATCTGCGTTGAAAGAAACTCTCCTTAAGCATTCCATCCACTGCCTGTCTTGGGATACATTAATGGCAGTTCACTTCCACTCTCACACTGTAATTGATACAAATCAACCTTAATAAGAATACATCGCCTTCCATACAAGCTGAACGAATATCCAAGTCTCCCTCACTATAATGAGATATAGAAAGGGGGAAGACTGGAAAGGCTAAGATTGACTAGGCTATGATGTGGTGAAGAGAAAAAACAGATGTCAGTAGGCAAGAAAAAAGAGACGTGATACGAAACCTGATGCAAACTAAGAATAAAGACTATTTAGTAAAATAATTAGTATTTAATAAGATTCTTAGTATTTAGTATTTAGTGATACTCATTGTATTTGTCAGTTTTGGGATTTCCTAAGTCACATATTCATCTACATATAGGTTGATATATGGACTAATTTGGCAGACGAACTTATGAATAAAAATTGACATTAAAGTTGTTTCGTTCTTTTCTCTCTTGGAAAAATTTCTTTCCTCTCTTTCTGATCTCTCTCACTTTCTCACAATCTTCCCTAAGTTTCACTTTGTGCCAACGCAAATTTGGCATCAGAACAAATTGATCCGAATCAATTGCCCCAATTTCTGCTTTGATTTATTAGAATGGCCAGCTTAAAATCTGTCGCCGTGCTCTGCTGTCACTGGCGTCGTCCTCACCTTCAACAGCTGCTGCCATCATCACCACTGTTTGCTGCCGCTGCTAGCTCTCCAGCATCATTCAATTAATGCTCCACCGAAATAATCATTGGAAAGCAGAACCAGCATCAGCCTCTGAGTCTCCATCTTCTTCTGCCTGCCAACCTTTAGCAGTTGCCATCAGCCACCACGTCTGCTGTCGCAGATTGAAGATCTACACCTACCTCGCCACCACTGCCTCATTATCCACCGCATCAATTGCTAGACCACCACCCAAAAAAGCCACCACTGCAAGAGAAAAGTCTTCCCTGTTGTCGAGTACAGCCTCTTCATTTTCCCTCTGCCGTTACATATATACCTCTCTTTATTTAACTTACATATGTGTAATCCCCACCCTAATAAAGGAGCCACTGCCTATATATTACAGACCTAATTACCCTACCTTTAAACATTTACCCACTAAACAAAATAGTTTTACACAATTAGCCCTAAAAGCCCATCAAATAATGCTCAGCCCATTAAACTAAATAAATCCATTAACCCATACTCTAATCATTAAACATTAAATCAGCCCATTACCATATCCTGTTTGGGGAGAAAAAACATCATAATTTTATTGGGCCAAAGATTAATTTGAATTGAGCTTACATCTGAATTTCTAAAAAATTCAATAGCTTTTTATTTTCCCTTATTCACTATAAACCAACCCTTAATTAAAACAGAACATTTCCTACCAAAAGATCTCCAATAACACCACTCACTGATAAATAGCACAATACTTCTTTGCGAATCTCTGCTATTTGAATATGAACATCAGAAGAACAACTAGGAATGAAAACGACTATAGCTCCAATGTGAACCACAGGGAAAATCAGAGCGAAGAAGTCGAGTCCAGCAGAACTCAGCAAGGACGTTTCTGAACACGGCTACACCTCCTGTATGAGCTACTGAGAAAATCATAGCGAAGAAGTCGAGACCAGCAGAACTCAAGAAGGAAGCTTCTGAACTCCCTTGGTTAATAGCAAACAATCGAGTCTTACCTAACTTGGCCTGCAATTCTTACGAGAAAAATTCTATGATCAATGGCTTCACATGAAACAAGCTTCTTTCAAGTGTAATGGATTACTTAGTGGAAATTAAGCTATTACGTCAAAGATGTGGACTCAAAAGAAAGTAGTGGGAGCTAGCAAATGACTTTTCTAAGGGAGAAAGAAGAAAGAAACAATTTCAATATCAAAATTTTTTCATAAGCCAAGTCCGCCAAATTACACCATCCATCAATATTTTTATAGATGAATTGGTGACTTTCGACCTAACAAATACAATGAATACCACTAAATACTAAAACCTAGTAATCTTAGTAAATACTATTTATGTTACTAAATAGTCTTTATTCTTAATGTGCCTCAAAACCCTACCCAGCAAAGGAAAGAAATGAAAGCCAGGAAAATCGATGTACATGCCCAACCCAAAAACATTGAACTGTGTTTATATGACAGGATAATCCATCTTATTACAAACAACACCATTTAATCATCTATCTTTTAACAAGAGTGAAATAAGAAAGATAATCACATAAACAGGAGACATGAAAAATAATGAATCAAAAACAGAAGTGCGAGCGGAGGAAAGGCAGAGAAAAAAAAAAGTATACAGTAATTAAAAAAACTTGGATAGGGCACAAGCCAAAAATGTAGTCGTAGTTATACAAACCTTCAATTTTCCAGAACAAGCAGCATTTTTGCGATCAGTCTTCTGCTGCTTAAAAACCCAATTCTGATCTTTTAAGCATTTTCTTTTTTGCTGATCCATAATCCACTTCTCTGTTGTCGTATACCTTGGCGGTGGTAGTGAATCTGCACATAAAGAGATGTCCCCATCCCCTCGATCACTTACGACAGCAAAAGGACTTCTATTCTTCTGCAAGCCATCATCATCAGTTTTGCACCCATCTGGAAAGAATATTTAACGAGTTTCACGCAATTTTCATCATTTTATAACATACACAACAAACAGAAAAAGCAACAGAATAGCATCCAAGGGAAGTATATTTCCGTTTGAAGTGCACAAACTCACCACCAAACGAATGTTTTGAACCCTCAGATACTTTCTGCATCAACATATTGGCATCCTTTGCAGGCATCACTATCTGACGTTCACTTTCCATTGCTGGTGTAGGATTCCATATATTCCTTGATGAGAAACTAGGTATATGGCTGCCAGAATCAGTGTTTCCCTGAACGGTATCTTTTATTTCTGTCCCTGAATGATGCACAGCCACACAACTATAATCGGACACCTTGGCAGCCTCATTATGATTGCCAATCCCAGTCCACCTAAGCATCTCAGGAGTCATCTGCTGTTTTGTGGGCATTACATTGGAAGTTTGGTTCGCAAGTCCGCCTTGTTGCCCGTCCCTTTCCAAGGTATCCTTATATTTACTCACAGTTAAAGCCCTTGCAGAATCTATTTGTGATTCCTTTGCAGAGAATTCCTGTGATTCAGCTAGTTCATGAGCAATTACTTCAGCCTCCACTTTTCCTCTGGTAAATAAAACATGTCCCCTCTCTTCTGGGCTGGTAAACAGATGAGAAGGCCAGTGACTTTTGTCTGTCATCATACTTTTGTCCTCAAATTTTACAGATGGATTTGCCTTGGGAAAATTTCCAGTGGGTAAAGGATCTTGAGAAATTATTTCAGTTTCCCTGAAACTAATTGTTCTCCCCACCAGTGCTGTGTCTTGAGGACTTGTACTTGCGTCATTGATAGATAGCTCTTTTCCCTTATGGTTTAGCATATCCATGCGAGGTCCATCTGCAGCACAACACATAGATTATTCATTCAGTAACAAAGTAACTAAACACAATACTATTTATCAACATATAGTTACCTTCTTTTGTATTGAAGTTGCCAAGTGCAATTTCAAGATGGAGCCGTTTTGGCATTAAACCATTCCTGCACATAGAATCGAACTATTAAGAACATAAAGTAAGAGCCAACCATCCTTACAGCTGTCATTAAAATTTTTTATAAGCACACTCTTACTTCCATAAACTTCAAAGTCAAAGAAAATGGTGTAGCAGCATACCTAAATGCCAAAAATACAAGGCACTGAGCCCTAAGCTGTTTTAGATGATGTTCCTTGAAAGGCGAGTTAGGAGCACCAGGAACCTGAGACATTGGAGATTTTCCTGCATTTCTAGGAGCTGCATCTTTAAGCATGTTCATTTCCGTATTACTCCCTGGAAGACCACTCTGCTTTAAAATAAAAGTTAAGATCTCAAATGGCAGTATATAACACAAATAAAGGGAAGAAATTACAAATATTATCAAGAGTGGGTAAATCTTCAAACCGCATACACAAAAAGAGACAGTATCCGTGCTTCTAATTTAACATATGTGATATACCACATAACTTTGGAAGTTGCAGTTCACATGCAACTAAATCTTCTTGAGAGAAGCTAGGCTTTCAATGAAAAAAAATTCACCAAAGTTCGATACGATGACATGTTCTCCCTCCTCTCCAACCCCCGGCTTCCTCCATCCATCTCCACTGACAACACAGCTATCACTATTGAGATAATCAGGCAATTATCAACATTTCTCACAACCCTCAGATTGACAGGACAAAGCATGCTAAAATCAGCATACTCCAACGAAGAAAATATCAAAACGCCTTGCTTTACATACACTTTGTCGAGTCTAACAATTAATTATGTGTTCACTGAGAATCAGTGCAATAAGCATTTTGATACTAGTGTATGAAAATGTTGCTCTTTAATGTGAGGACAGTTATGCACTTTCTAAGGTTTTAAATTTTTTATGAAGATTTGGCATAACAGGTTCAGACATGTCACGACACATTTTCAAGCAGCCTTAATTACTCTATTTGTTCCATTTATCTCCACATGCCCTACATTAAATTTAAACTTTAAAACGTTTCTAATAGAACTAAATGAAATGCAAGTGAACCCACTTGATAGGGAATGTTGGATTTTAATGAAAGGACATTCTAGCACTTTATTATTATAGAAATAAAGGTCGATCGGCTCATAGAGCGGTTGGCATCAACTTCGCACTTCCATATGCAGATTAAGGGTCCAAGCTCGTCGCTGGTAACAAAGTCTATTTTATGGGGAAAACAACAAGCAAAAAGAGCTACTATAGTGTTGTGGGTGACAGTACCAAACGTGCCTCACACCCATTATTTTAAACTGCTCTCTTTGCATTCGTAATTCATTCTTTCTTCTTTTCAGTGCATTCTACAGGCCTCCTTTAACGTCAACTGCTTTTATGTTTCTAGTAAAAGTGAGTGAAATGCAATGCTGATTTATTATGCAGACACAAGAAGCGAAAAACAAATGCAGAGTGTCCTAGTAATGCAGAAAAAATTAAAGAAAGTCTTATCAAACCCGTAAGAGACACATGGACATTATACTCCCTCCTACCCGAGAGCATGGAAAGAAGATCTTCCATAATAATCTCTTAAAGTCGGGATATCAAATTTCATGACGGAGAACATTTCACCAGAGCGAAAGCTATCACACCAAGAAACGATGGCACTAACCAAAATGATGAAATGAAGTACCTGAAACATCCTGCTCGAGTATGCAAGCACGTTAGACCTCCCTCCATCATGATCCATAGCTGTTTTAGTGGACAAAACAGCGGTTCCTAACTCCCCCTGATGAATGGAAAATGGTTGGGTTTCTCCAGTTCTCTCGGAACTACTTGCTCCTGCAAATCTCATTAATTCAAACACCATGATGTAAAGATACAACACCAGAAAGCTCATTCATTTCAAGTAGTGTAATTCAAAAGGCACAAGCACACTGAATAATATACAGCACACAAATGCGTCAATTCACGAACAAAAGCACAAAGTCTACCAACAAGATCAGAACAAATTAATATTATTCTATCATGTCATCAACTGGTATATGGATAACACTTAACATCCTAGGATTTTCTTCATATATATTTGCTTTATTTTCTTTATAAATGACATTTTATAAGAGAGCCTGAATTGGGAAACAAGACGAAGCATGAGGAAGTACCGGGATAACGCTTAACATCCAAGGATTTTCTTCATATATATTTGTTTTATTTTCTTTATAAACAATATTTTATAAGAGAGCCTGAATCGGGAAACAAGACGAAACATGAGGAAGTACAGACCGCTACGAATAGATTAAAAAAACATACTAACCAGCATAACCAAAGCTACCTATAAACTACAGGGAAACACGACAAAATAGAGACTAAGCAGCGACAACAAAATAAGTACTGGAAATCAAAATGTGACAACTACAGGAAACCAGAATGGGACTCGCCAACAGGGTACTCCAAAAACTTCTTCAGGGGGTCAAACCCATTCACCAGCTACCGTTTCAGAATTGGGATATATGAGTTCTGTATGTAATCCATCCTACCCTAACGTAAGAGGGTGCCCATCGCGCCCCAAGGATCCTAGTACTAGCATCCTAGGAAATTAAATGATGAGTACATTACAAATTGATAATAACTATGTAAAACAAAATAGAAGAATTCAATTTTACTGTCTTGAAGCCATGCAAGTAGTGTGTCATGCATTGACAGTTGGAAAGGCTTCCTAAATCACCACACATTTTTCTAACTTCTACTTTCAGATGCTTAAATTACAGCTTATATTGAATAGCCGATTTGTTTAATTTTTCTACGATACCCATTTGCATGCAATTTAACTCACAGCCTTACCAGTGATATCCTTTTCATCTTGAAAAACTAGCTAAAGATAAGTCATTTCTCATCCGATCACTATTATGATCATCCTCAACAAACTAAGCTTGCAGCACTTAATAGGTAAACCCCAAGCAGGTTCAATAATGTTTACTTATTTACCCTTATGACAAGTATCAGCTTGCTTCACGTTATCAGCCTGTGGTTCACTGGCAGATGAACAATCAGCCCTCTTTCTCTTACTGCTGATCCTCTTAACATCATTTTGATTTGATTTATCCCAAGTTGCTGCATCATGCCTTTCCTGAGACTGTACAGACCTAGTCTCCAAACTTGACGGACTATCGTGATCAAGAGGCTTCGAACTGAGATGAGAGAGAGATCCCTGATAGATATCAAGTCCTGCACTACTCTGGCCAGCTAGTGGCCTGTTTAAAGCATTTGAACCGACAACCTCATTTCCAGCCGTGCCAGATTTAGAATCGTTTTCAATTGAACCTGCTTAAGACAAACCGACGTTTATTCTCCTCTAGTAATACCATCTCAAGGTTCTCTCATATCGGGAAAAAAAAAATAGAAAGGCACTCTCTTTCAAAGCAATCAGTTATTTCATGTAGAAATATGATTCTTTACCTGCGAATTGTGTTGATGAAGAACCTCCTACATTGGTTCCACCAGTTGAAGAGTGGGGTAATGACTTCAGAACCTCAACATCAAGACCATGTTGATTAATAACAGTCTCCATTGCCCTTCAAGAACGTTAAAAATTATTAACGTGAGAAAGACATTTAAGCATATATGAGATGAATGATCAAGTTGATAGGCAAATCCAAGCATTTATAGTTAGCAACAGCAAATCCTTTCACTTCAGGTGGGAGTCGGAACAATGTCTCCGGTCTCAAATACTCATTCAAAACCTCCAATGTGAAACTCAGTCAAGTGATAATCAAATTAATCATCATATTGGCTCCACCATTATAAGACATGTCAAAGACTGTGGAGCTGGACTGCTGGAGTCCATGATTACCCTTTTGGACAGGACTCACATGGTCTATTTGCTTTTAAAAAGAGATGGCTGAGTTTTTAGAATGCCCAGAGCAGTGAAGGTTTTAAACCATTCCCACCAGCTCAACTAAATTTGAGCCTCTAATATTTATAATTGGGGTGTGAACATTATTTAGGGACTTCAAATATACATAAGGTGTCCATCGGGATCTCTAAATACTAACTCCAAACAATTAGAATACATATATTCCCTGACACCTCTCTCTCTCTCTCAGCCCAAGCTGCAGCTCCACCAACCCTTCTCCTTCCTCCTCTCTCCCTATTCATTGCCACCCCTACCCTTCTCGGGGGGGGGGGGGGGGGGGGGGGGGGGGGGGGGGGGGGGGGGGGGGGGGGGGGGGGGGGGGGGGGGGGCGGCGGGGGGGGGGGGGGGGGGGGGGGGGGAGGGGGGGGGGGGGGGGGGGGGGGGGGGGGGGGGCTGGGGGGGGGGGGGGG
>MKEJ01070384.1:0-10794 GCA_001753735.1 Embelia ribes | reverse complement strand
AAGAAAAAAGCAAGAAAATAAAAATATTCCTAAGCCATCATCATCACTATAACGTCTAATCACCACTGCAGGGCAATACTATGTATCTATATACAACAATCACATTCGAGTTGTGCATCTATAAGTACATATATAAATAGTTTGTTCTAAAAAATATATATAAACTACACTAAAAGAAGTAGGAAGATCAGTACCAACACTATATAAAATCAACATTTATACAAAGTAAATGGCCATTTTACAAGTACATTATCTCAAGTTATCTGCTTGACAAATAATTAAGAATAAGAAGTTATAATACGTTCTTCTGCTACAAAAATAATATACGAGCAACAAGTATGTCTAACTTCTACGTCGCCTCTGCCATGCCTGCTAAAATATCAAAATATACATATATATGATTATTTAAGGATGTTCGAAGGCTGCCTTTGTGCCTACAAAACTATATATGAGAAAATAAAGAAGAAAAATATACGGTTAAATGATAAAAATCAGGCTATAATAGAGTCTAAGTATTATATGACATGGATGAGCATGTTATTCATAACAGTAAGGCCTTTCAAGCAAGCATGCTTCAACAATGTAAAAGTGTAAACGATGCTAATTTGAATGCCAATGAAAATACTCATGCTACTAATGCTATGGCTATGCAAAAAAGATAATCATATCTCACCAACGGCTCGCCTACAACTCGAGCTAAAAATTGGGACTAGTATCTATTACTTTTTAAAATGACGTTATGATCTATTTCTCGCATGGTAACGCCAATCATAGCCTTCATTAATCTGTATCCTGCATGGTAACACTAATTAATGGTAATATCCCTGATCAGGTTTTTCATCTTTCACAGTAAGGCTGTAGGCCTGATTATTTCCCGTTGTTTGTAAAAAACAAATATTTGTCCCGAAAAGAAAGGAAAAAACTACTCGATTCCTAACTCACACATGCCAATGCATATGCCTTACATACACATGAATATGATAATGACAACGCCTTCACATAATATGATATTAACAAAGCCTTTTTCATGGTAAATTAATTTATGAATGTAAATGAGATTAATTATCTTATGAATAATATCATATATTATATGCCAAACAATAATTCAATCAACTACACCAATATATTATAATTCATACATATTTATACACCACCAATTCTCTATTTAATATTGAGTTTATAGTTTACCATATCTCACACTAAGCTAGAAGGCCCTCGATACGCCTAAAAAAACCCCAATTTGCCTCTTCTTCACCCCAAGATTTGATCGAGTAAATGAGTTCAGATCAATATGGACCTAGGTATAAAGATAACCTACTCCTCACAAGGAAGAAGATTATCAACTTTGTTTTGATGAACAACAAAGTCTAGAAATCAAGGAATAGTAAATGAATGAGATAATGAACAAGACTTATCTTAAAATATTCCCTACACTTTAAGGATCAACAATATCCACTTTAATCTCATGTACGAGAAATGAATTTAAATGATCAAAGGGGAAGAAAATGGGATACTACAACTCTCCTCTGTATGTGTGTGTGTTTGTGTGTGTGTGTGTGCGTGTGTGTGTATGTCTCGGGTGGGTAGATAAAGATATGGGTTTGATTGTGATATAAAGTCAATAAAGTATTTTTTTCAAATTACCCAACACAGTCGATATATATCCAAATAAGTCGACAGATACATTACATCAATCGAGATATTCCCTACCTGAGCACTAGAATCCCATATAGGCAAACACAACCAAATCAATTGACATATTTCAAGATTAGTCAACTGATTCTCCTCTCCCGAAAACCATAACTCCCTGGAATTTAAGCACCTCAAAATAGTCGACATATTCCCCAATCAGTCAACTATTGGAATCAATCGGCATATATCCATATCAATCGACTGATTCTCCCCATCTGAGAACCAACATTTTTAGAAATCAATACACTTCAAAAAAGTCGACATATACATAATATCAAGTGACATATCCCAACTTACAACTCACAAATTCTTCCCAACAATGTCACACAACAACATGCACACAACTCCCTACTATATGTCAAATTATGATCTAAATGCAACATATAAATACACACAATGCATATAAAATTACAATGCAATCTACAACACATTATGTCACATTATATCTAAATGCAATAGGTAATAATAATAATAATAATAATAATAATAATAATAATAATAATAACCATTATGTACTTTGATTTTTTGTAATTGACCATAATATACTATTTAATTTTTTCAATCAATCAAATCCATCACTTTCCCATATATACAATTGCTTGTAAAAAATTTCTATGTATTGGTACTGGCATGTTAATTAGTCAACTCAAAAGCATTTCTTATTAAGCCTTCCAATCGCTTAATCAAATGCACAAAATATTGTCTTATACTCCTAAAAGAACGGGAGCTAGACATGAATTTTCTATTCCTATGGATAGTCATTACAGAGAATCCATATGGACCAATAACAAATAAAGCGATTCTATTTGTACGGTCATAAATTACTATTAGCACGTGTTAAAAAAATATAAAGCAATAAAGCGATCCCCATAATTTCCACTCACCATTGTTTTTATATAAACTTTCAATACTATTATTATTATTATTTTGAACGAGCTAGATATGAATTTTCTATTCCTATGGTTAATAATTACTGAGAGCTAGGGTGGACCAATAAACAGTAAAGCGATTCTATTTTTTATAAAGAAAATATAAAGCAATAAAGCGATCCCCAATATTTCCACTCACTTTTTTTTTTTCAATTTCCACTCACTTTTTTAGAGAGCAGTAAATTATTGCTTAAAGTGGAGTCTGGCCACATCTTTAACTGAAACCTTTGTATCTTTCGGAAGACTCCTACGATTAGATGAATGAGAACAACTAAGCAAATGAAAAAGCTCTCCGAATTGGATAAAAATTTCAACCCTTTTCCTTATTTGTGTAAATACAATATATTTTCGCTGTTAAATATCACTGTCACATCATTTTTATAA
Source organism: Embelia ribes (assembly GCA_001753735.1). Classification (NCBI taxonomy): domain Eukaryota; kingdom Viridiplantae; phylum Streptophyta; class Magnoliopsida; order Ericales; family Primulaceae; genus Embelia; species Embelia ribes. Next base: position 7,789 of record MKEJ01070384.1, on the reverse strand, counting down.
CTGTAATCACAATTTTTACTTCAACTAGGGTGGTGCAAATTTTATTCTAAATTAACTAGTCTCCAAATTTAACCATGTGTACAGAAATTCCATCGCGACCTTCCGACAACCACAGTGTTCGCCTATGGGACCTCTGCCGCTGCCGCCACTGTTCCAGGCCCCACCATTGAAACCCTCCATGGGACCCCAACCACCGTCACATGGGAAAACCACCTGCCCCAATCCCACATCCTCCCGTGGGACCCGACCATCTCCATTGCCGTCCCCAAATCCGGCGGGGTACCGACAGTGGTCCACCTCCACGGTGGTATACACCCGCCAGCGAGTGATGGCAACCCCCTGGCATGGTTCACTGCAGGGTTCCGGGAGACTGGGCCCGCCTGGGCCAAGCCAGCTTACACATACCCCAATGTGCAGCATGCAGGTAGCCTATGGTATCACGACCATGCTCTTGGCTTGACACGTGTCAACCTCCTAGCGGGCCTGATCGGGTCGTACATAGTGAGGGACCCGGGGTTTGAAGCGAAGCTGAATTTACCGAGTGGGCCGGAGTTTGATCGCACCCTCATGGTGTTTGATCGAAGCTTTTATAAAGATGGATCCTTGTACATGAACTACACAGGTGAGTGCCATGAACTATCTAGTTCTCTTCATCATTGTAACTTTTTATTTGGTTTGTTTAGGTGTTGGGTATATCTCTGCATAAGAGAACTTATTTGTTCAACTTTGTAGTTTGGATCCTTGTTTGAAAGGAAAAGGAAAATTATTATGCAAATTGGATTGGTGTTGCACTTTTGTTAAATGGGTATAAACTAGAAGGACCATTGTAGTAATTTGTGTTAAAAGGGTTTGTTTTAAACCTCTCCCCATATGCGCCGGAGCAGCTTTGTTTGTTTATTATTGCGCTGCTTTGGTGATTTAATTTAGATGATTTTGGTTCTTATATTTCTCATAAAATATAAGTTTTTTGAGTAATTCACTAAAATATTGGAGAATATTTTGAAAATTTTCAGAGCATGAAATTAGTGAGATAAATTTTATTTTTGAGAATCGATTGTAAAGAATTTTGTGATTAGGAAATTGACTATTATTTTTTTAGATTAGATTCTACGTTGGACATTAAGATTCTTATTTGGGTATTCCTATCGCTTTATTTTGTGGTTTTACTCTTATATCTATTTGAGATTGATATCTCTCAAATAGAGATCAAGAAGAAAGATTTTGATATTTTAATTTATTTATTTATTCAAATAAGTCAGTATTTTATTTAGTTTAATTTATTTCATTTTCTAGAAAGATTTAGTTTAATATTAGGTGATTCATTTGAGACCTATGTATAGGATTTCTTTAATTGTTTTCGAGCAGACTGATTGATGAATAAAAATTGAGATTTATTATTTTATTTTTACTATTCTTCGTAGCCCAGCTAGGGCCTAGATCAACATGCTTTTCCCTCTTTACATGAAGCCTACATAACACCTTTTCAACCTAAACTTGGGGCCATTACTTCTTTGGAAACCCCCATAACCTGATTAGTTCCTCCCCAATTATCCGGTCCAACCTTGTCAACACAAACTTTGAATTTATCCATCCAAATCTTCTCCTAGTCAGCATCCTTATACCCTAGGTCCCACCCAATACTCAAACTTCTACCCCACCCAATGACAGAAACCCAAATCCTCAAGTTTTACCTAATTTATATCCTCTACCCACCCAACCTATACCTGGTCATATACCAAAATAAACTCAACCGGCACTTATACCCATATTCCCTAACCCTTTGCCACTCCAACCCGGCCCCACTTTAACCCCATTTGACCCAAACCCCCGCCCATTGTCTTCTAAATATTCTTAGACCAACCTCATTAAAACACCCTATAGAATGACCTTGAATTTTGTTATTCCTTTCATTAATGAGAAAGGGCTTCTTGCTCTTAGTGAAGGAATCTCAAAAGAATGAGAAAAGCTATAGAAAAATACAATGGTAAGGTACTCTATTGATAGAAGATTACCCTTGAAGATTCTTCAACAATGAGTCATAGCTTTGTAGGGGAAGTTTGGTTTGAATGATGTTCGAGTCAATAGGAAGGGGTTATGTTTCTTTAGCTTTACCACGGAAGGAGGAGTTGGAAACGTGCCAAACAACGGGTTGTGAATAGTGTTAGGGCAACAACTCTTTCTAAAGCCTTGGAAGAGGAATTTTGATTTTTGCAAGGAAGAGTTTCGCACATTTCCAAATTAAGTTAAATTCTTTGGAATACCAACTATATATTGGTCATCTTCGGGGCTGAGTGCTATTGCGAGTAAGACTAGGGTACCTTTATTTGCTAATGAAATCACATCCTCAGAAAAAAAATTCTTGAATTTGCAAGGTGTGCATTAAAATGAAGGTTGGCAGTAGTTTCCTCTTTCTTTCAAAGTCCAAACCAAATTTGGAGAAGAGTTTGAAGTGCGGGTTGAATATATTTGGTATCCAAGGCAATATAGTTTTTGTAATGTTTTTGACCATCAAAACCACTCTTATCCCAAAAATAATTCAACCAACTTAACCAATCCGAGCCAAAACCCTATCCCAATAAATCCTAAAAACCCTCCCAAAAAATTGGGTCCCTTCCAACCTAAACCTACCACTCAAACCCTGGCTACAAGGCCACCATTACCACAACCAACAAATACCTAAACCTCCACCCTTGCCTCCGTGAAACCCCAAACTCAAGCCAAGACTACCATAGCTACATCTACCAAACCTTGTAATCCTTTCTCAATACTTGAGGGGGACATAAAAGAAAATCTCAAAAAGGGGGAACTTATAAATGGAAGTTGTTGCAAAGAGAGCAACTCATTGAGAGGGAGCTGCTCTAATCCTTCGAATGTAAGTAACTTATTGAAGACCAATGCAAACAAGGATATGAAATGGCCAATCCGGATGATTGAGCCGAGGGGGGTCTTTTATACCCAGGCTTGAGCTAGTCGGACTTAGGTCCAACGAAGGGGAATTATCTAGTTCACCAATCCTTTGGGGTCACAAGGTCAAGATTGTAAATGAACTTGATTGAAGGAATAAGAAGAACTTGCAATGTCGCGAACAAAGGAGGACAAAAAAGAGCATTAAAATTAGAGATCATTCTAGTGGAAGTAAGGGGGTCGAAGCTTCTATTCTTTCCTTTTGATGTATCAAATCTCATGTTGGAATATGAGGGGTTTGAGCAATCCCTCAAAGTAAATAGAGGTAAAAAAAAAAATTCCATTTGATAATAAAATCTCTTGTTTTGGCATTATTGAAAATAAAGTTACTCTTGATAAAGTTGATGAAGTTTGCAATGCTATTTGGCCTTCTTGGAATAGAATATATAATTGTTATAGTACCTCTAGGGGACATATTTTGATTGGATGGAATCCATTGGTTTGGGATTTATCGGTTGTGGAGAATACTACCCAACTCATTCATTGTAAGTTTGCATCGGTTAGTAAGGATATTGTTTGTTTTGCTACTTTTATTTATGGTTCGAATTACATTCAATTTAGGATGGGTCTTTGGGCCGGGTTGAGGAACCAAGCCACCACTCAAAATAAGCCTTGGGTAGTTCTTGAGGATTTCAATGCGTTTTGGTTTACTCTTGAAAAGGATGGGCGACAACTAAGTGGCCGGGTTTTATGGAGATTTTGAACTATTGACTCGCGACTTTATGCTTGAGGATTTGAAATTCAAATGAATGTTTTTTACTTGGAAAAATAATAATAATGGGTCTCTTATTCGTAGGAAGCTAGATACGGTGCTTATAAATGACTTGTGGCTTCGTGTCCTTCCAAATTCCGCAGCAAACTTCCTCACCCACTGTGTCTCTGATCATACCCCTATTATTCTCTCCTTGGGTATTCACTTTGGTGGAGGACTTAAATTATTTAAATTCTTCAACTATTGGAAGGATTTTTCCGAGTTCAAGAGCACAGTTCAAGAAGCTTGGAAGTTACAAGTTAATGGCCATAAGACATTCATCTTTAGTACTAAGTTTAAAGCAGTGAAGAAGGCACTTAAAGAGTTGGCTAAAAGGAAAAATGAGGAGTTTAAAGGGGCTTACGAGGAGCTTAGGGGGAAAGTCCATGCACTTCAATTGAGTTTTAATCATTCTAGTCCTAGACCGGAAGAACTTTCCCAACTTAGAGCTCTTAAAACCAAAGCCAACCTTCTAGCCTTGCAAGAGGAAAGTGAGGCAAGACAAAAAAGTTAGATTACTTGGCTCAAAGAAGGGGAGCATAACTCCTCGCTTTTCCATAAATCTCTAAGGAACCAGGGTAGCCTAAAGGATTTTTAACTTATCTCTTGTTGCAATGTGTTTAACAAGACCTTATTGAAGGTCTTGGCAAATAGATTGAAATCTTTCCTTTCGGATTTGATTGATGATAGCCAAATGGCCTTCATTCAAGGTAGGGAAATAAGTGAGAATATCTTCTTAGCACAAGTACTCCTACGTTATAACCGTACGAATGAAGGGCCTCCAAGGTTTGCTATTAACGTTGATCTAATAAAAGCTTATGAATCAGTTTGTTGGGAGTTTTTGTGGGATTTGCTTAGGTTGAAAGGGTTTCTGTGTGTCTTCATTGATTGGATCAAGGAATGTGTTACTACAACCTCCTCTATAAGTGGGAACAGGAGCACCCATGGGTATTTTATTAGAAGTTGAAGGTTAAGGCAAGGAGATCCCCTATCCCTTTACCTCTTTGTGATTTGCATGGACGCTCTAACTTGTATTCTTATGGGAAAATGCTCCCGTGACTTCAAGTCCATTGGAGTGTGTCAAAGACTAAACTCACCCATCTTTGATCACCTCCTCATGTTTGGGAAAGGGCATGTGGCTTCTGCTAAAATTCTTTAAGGACACAATTGATGTTTTCCCATTGGTCTCGAGTATGGTCCCTAACCCAGATAAAAGGCATTTATTTGTGGTTGGGTTGGGGCCAAATCTTGAAGCCACTATACAACACATTTTTGGGTTTCCTAGAGGTACCCTTCCCATGAGGTATTAGGAAATCTGATTGTATTACCCTTAAAGAGAGGATAGCAAAAAGGATTTAGTCATAGATAAACAATTTCCTCTCTTACGTGGGTAGGCTCCCACTCATAAAGTTGGTGCTCTAAATCTCATGAGCTGCCTCTCCTTTCAGTTTCGTCTTTTTGTTTCTTGATCATTCCTTAACTAGGGACTTGTCCTATAAATGAAAGGCTCAAGACTTGTACATACTTTCTTTATCTATATATTCTTGAAAATTCTAAAAAAAAAAAAAATTATGTTTAGAACATCATATGTTTTTAAAGTGATTATTTTATATAGAAAACATAAAGAATCTTCTTTGGGAGTTCATATTTATGGAATGTGAAAATTTACCAAATTTTGTGAATTTTTAGAATATTAGGGAAAACAAAAGCTAGAAAAAAAATATATTAGTCTCAGCTCATGGTATGCTCAACTATAGATTGTTTACTTTTAAAAAAGGTGGAATTGAAAAGGAAAAATATAGGACTAATAAAGCAAATCAAGCTGAAAAATGACTTTTTTCTTTCTTTAAATAGGTGACAACCCCACCATCCACCCACAGTGGCAACCGGAGTATTTTGGTGACGCCATTATCATCAACGGAAAAGCGTGGCCGTACCTTCAAGTGAAACGAAGAAAATATCGATTCCGTATCATCAACGCCTCTAATGCCCGCTACTTCAGATTTTCCCTTACCAACGGACTATCCTTCGTCCAAGTCGGATCAGATGCTTCCTATCTGCCATCGCCAGTGACAACAAAGACAGTCTTCCTGGCACCATCGGAAATTGCTGATGTGGTCATTGATTTTTCAATGTGTTCGGTCAATGAATCCGTGTTGACTAATGATGCACCGTATCCATACCCTACGGGTAGCGCTGTAGATTCTCTTAATAGCAAGGTGATGAAATTTATTATCCTTTCGGGTAGCGTTAGTCCGCTGGATAGTTCTCAGGTTCCAACGGGCTTGAAGAGTTATCCGGTTGCCACGACATCTTCTGCAGCCAGAACAAGGTAATATTGGTAAAAATAAGAATTTTGAGTTGTAAGAAATTCTAAAATGTTTAACATATGAAATATTAATTCACGTTGGAGTTTATTAAAGGGTTACTCGTTCAAGAAAAATCATCCCTTACAGAATTGTATTAATCATGGTATATTATGTTACAGTCAAAATAATTTTAAAAATTTGTAGTCTAATTAAAATATACAGAATCAATCATTGATTTATTTGAATGAATAAGGAGAAGTCATATGATACTAATTATGAATGAATAAGGAGTTTATATGTGAATCAATGGTATTGCTTAAAATATTGAAATTTACATTGTTGGTGTCTTTTCCTTTGCTGGTGTCTTTTCTTAGACATAGAGTGCTTTTAAAATATATTATATAATAGACTTATACCCGAAAATGAATTTACTTACCATAGTGATGCTTTCTATTTTACGTGTTTCGTTACTATTGTATAAAATATTGCAAATTACATTGGTGGTGCCTTTTCTTTTGGTGAAATATCTCTATCTTTGTAAGCAAAACAATCATTTAGTATGGCTACATACAATTTTACATTCCAATGTACCCAAAAAAAAAAATTCAAGATATAAAATCAAAACTAATTAGCTTAAACACTTGACTGAAATCAGGTATACAGTTTTGTACGAGTACGAAAGCGCCACAGGAGATCCTACGCACCTCTACATAAACGGAAAGAGCTTCTTTGAGCCCGTGACCGAGACCCCAAAAACCGGCACCACCGAGGTATGGCACGTGATCAACCTAACGAATGACAACCACCCCCTGCATATCCACCTGGCGGAGTTCCAGGCAGTGAGGGTTCAACAGCTGGTGGACTTAGCTGGGTTCACTTCCTGCATGACCGCTAAGAACGATGTAGTGGCTTGCAACGTCACTGCCCATGTGGTGGGGAGATTGATCAATGTTCCAAAAACGGAGATGACATGGAAGAACGTGGTGAAGATCGAGCCTGGGTACCAGACCACTGTAGTGGTTAAGTTTAATTTAATTGACGGAAATGGGGTTTACCCTTTTGATGCAACCGCAGAGCCAGGATATGTTTATCATTGCCATGTAAGTATTTTACGTACTTCCCGTATCGCTATATATATTTTGTGACAAATTGACTATTTAGTACATTTTAGAAATCATGTACGTTAAAGGCAAGCTCCACGATTGTAAATATGTCCGCAATACACAATTTTCATCCCTGATGATCATTTTCTTATATGTACATATTGCCATATTATTTTCCCAGAGTTTAATTGGGAATGTCATTTAAAAGATGGATTTGATTCGTGAAATTATGGTACATCGTGATTCAAATTTGACTTCATTTTTTCGGAATCGTTTGCAGATTTTGGATCATGAAGATAACGAGATGGTTCGTCCACTAAAGCTAGTTCACTAAGATATATTGAACAAATGGCATACTGCCTAGATCATTTGGTCGTTCTTCAATTTTTATATCAGGTTCTCAAAAATAATTGAAGAGCGATTTGTAATTCATGTTAGTTACTCATTTAGTTGTTTCTCTTTGTAATAAGGGGCATTTATTCAGTAAATGCCAACTTTTATCTTCTTCACATAATACAAACTTACCAGTGAATCTAATTTCGTTCCATCCCAATATTATGACGTTTATCGTCTGAGTCGAAGTCTAGGTACTAAAAGACCCGCACCCATCTATCTCAGAGTCTCATGCTCTAAGTTAAAAAAAAAAAAAAAATAAAACGAAA
>MKEJ01070381.1:0-12089 GCA_001753735.1 Embelia ribes | reverse complement strand
AATTTAATAAAAAATACTTATATTTTTATCATATATTACGTAGAATTTACATTGTTTTAATCGTTTTCCTTTTAAACCTAGAAGAAAATATTTTAAAATAGAAAATGTTATATTATTAAAAATTTTATATCATTAAATTATATATTATGCCGAATTTCCGAAACACATTTTACACGAAAATTCATATTAAACAGGCTTATCACGTTTTTTTACCGTCTTATTTGACTGACTATGGTATAAATTAACTAATAATTATTAGTTTCCACAAACTTATATCCGTAAAACCGGCGTACCAGATAACTCCCTCAACCGACAAACCAACTACCCGGAACAGGGTTCATAAAATGGACCCTCAACGTTCGCATTCTCTCTCTCTCTCTCTCTCTCTCTCTGCCAATTAAACCCTAGCTCCCAGAATCTCTCTCCTCTCCAAGGAAGGCGATTGCTTAGAGAAAAGTTTAGCTTTTCAAGAGAGAGAGAGAGAGGGAGAGAGAGTTGATTGTTTTTAGAGAGATAATTGGATTGTGGAGAATTGGTTATTTGAGAGAGAGAGAGAGAATTGGGGAAATGAGGAAAGAGAGGGTTTAATTTAGTTAATTTCTAGGACTTTTTTTATTTTCTTTTTCTGATTTTAATCCGATCTGATTGGAAGGTGTTGAATTTGATTCTTGAGGTGTTGAATTGGGATTTTCTCGATGCAGCTGGATCAGGGGAAGAAGGTAACTCTCTCTTGATAAGTTTTAAATTTTTTATTTTGGGTTAGTATTAATTTATGACTCTTTCTAGCTGCAGCTTTTAAGAAAAAAAATTTAGTGTTTTTTTTTAGCTAAAAACGGTGGATGCTTATAGCTTATATTTAGGTTAAAAAAAAAAAAACTCACCTTAAAAGCTATGGAAACAAATGTAGTTTAGCTTTTAAGTCTAAAGGGAGAAAAGCTTGAGGTCGAAAGCTATATCTGAACATACCCATATGTGTTTTATGAAACAGTAGATTGGATCAACTTTGTTGAGCATTCACACCCCTTTTTCTAAATCAAACATTTCTCTAAATAAATTTTTCAAATAAAAAGTTTGGAAGTAGAGATGTGTTGTTTCTAGAAATCTCAGGAGAAGAGAAAGCTGTTATTCTCAAATTCTTGAATAGAACTATTTTTTTTTTCCGACTAAAACAATAAAACCCTAGTTAAGATTTGGGAAAAAGATACTTTTGCATTTTATTATATGATATATACTATTCCAATATCTTTAAGAAATATTTTTGTAAATCTTGTGTGGAGAATTTCCAAAACATTGATTTATGTGAGAGAAATGTGTTTTTGAAAGTGAGATTTAGAAATTAAATGAGAAAAACTGTTGTTAGTGCTTGTGATAAAGGAAATGTTCACAGTAAAAGTATTCTAATTTTTGTTTTAGGAAAGATGACGTATTGATTGAACTGTTCCTTTATGCATCTTTCTCTTTGTTTTTAATTTTCCTCATGTGAATTTTGTAGTTTTAGCCTTGCAGTTTGTATCTCTCCTTATCTTATTTTAAATTTACAGTTTGGGAAATTAAGCTAGTGAAAGATGAAGTGACATTAGATTAAGAAGGGTTTATATATATATATATATATGCACTTTATGGTTTTTCCCATTTTCGTGACACAGATGAGATTTTGATCGAAGTTTTTCTTTATTTTTTGTTCTATTTGTGTATTTTCCCATGAACTAGGTAAGCTTAGAAATCGTTTTTGTTTGAGCCCATTTGTCCAATTGCCAATTAGACCTGATTAATCAGATTTTTGCTTATTTCATTTGGGTTTATTGAAGACCGGATCCAGCAGGAACTTTGTAACTTGTGAATTTTTGGATTGTTTTTGGAACTATGTTATTTTTACATTGTTGGATACTTGACTTGTGGTTTCTTTCTACATAAATATTGATTTGCCTGTGCATTTTATTTCCGCAGTTTAATAATCAACATTTTCACACCGATACTTGCATGTTTGTGCAATTGGGGATTCGACCGATATGCTATATCTTTGTGTTTATGACAGAATATTACGAAGCCATATGATCACTTGACTTCTAGTTATCAAAACCCTTGTTCATATTTTCATGTGAAGTAGTTTGAAGTTTGAACCACCTTTTCGTGTGAAATGTGCTTTTGTTTCATAAAGTTTTAGTAAGAACCACTAATTTTGGAAATGGATTAAGAAAGTTAGTCTGAACCACTGCAAAAACTAAGATCAGATGGGAAATGGTACTAGGTGGCCATCATTTGGGTTGTCTAGTATTTTAAATCATTTTGCCATTGTGTAGGGCTCGAAGGAGACAGACTTTTTCACAGAAAATGGGGATTCAAACAGATACAAAATTTTGGAAGTTATAGGAAAGGGAAGCTATGGAGTTGTTTGCGCTGCAATTGACACACATTCCGGAGAAAAGGTGGCTATAAAGAAAATCACTAACATCTTTGAGCATATCTCTGATGCCATACGAATTTTGCGTGAGGTCAAATTGTTGAGGCTTATACGTCACCCTGATATTGTTCAAATTAAGCGGATTATGCTTCCGCCTTCAAAACGAGACTTTAAAGATATTTATGTTGTTTTTGAGCTCATGGAGTCTGACCTGCACCAGGTCATCAAAGCAAATGATGATCTAACGCATGAACACCGCCGATTTTTCCTCTATCAGATGCTACGTGCACTGAAATATATGCACACAGGTGAGTAATTATTTCCTCAACTAATGGATTGGTGATCATACCAGCTGTTGAGTGATCTATTTTGATTTTGAGCTATTTGGTCGCAGCGAACGTATATCATCGGGATCTTAAACCAAAGAACATATTGGCAAATGCCAATTGCAAGCTCAAAATTTGTGACTTTGGTCTGGCAAGGGTTGCATTCAACGATACGCCAACAACAATTTTTTGGACAGTATGTCATTCTGGCAGTTCAAGTTTAATAGAATTCCCACCTCGGTGCCCTTTTTCTCTTCTCTTCTCTTTTCATAAAAGAAACTAATTTCCATATTTATGTAGATTTTGAGATGGCCAAAACTTCAATTTTCAGGATATTATATTTTTTTGTCATTTACCCTCTATCCTGATATGCTTTGCAGGATTATGTGGCAACCAGATGGTATAGAGCTCCTGAGCTTTGTGGATCTTTCTGCTCAAAGGTATTGTTTGCTTGAACTCAATTGCGATTACATCCGAATTACCATTTTTCAAGTGCTTACACCCTAAGTTCTTGCTAAGATTAGCTTTAAGTTGACTTGGAAAAGTGAGGTTATTGTCAGAGTAGAAATTTTATACCACAAAATTCTTATTTGGAGCGGTCTATTTTATTGTAGCCTTGCATACAATGCAGCTAAGGATTTGCATTGATGTTAATTATAATGTATATGATCATGATATCATTATGCATGATCACCATGCAATTTAGTTGTAAACTTCTTTGGATTGGGTGATTTGTAGTTTTTTGTATGGAAGCATTAGCAAAAGAAAGGAGCGAAAAACAGGACTGTCAACTCAGTGTTACTGAATAGCTTGCTTCTTTGCAGCTTTTAAACTCAAGCTTTTTTGCCTTTTCACTTAAAAGCTAGAATGTGTTTGGCTACTAATTATTTGCTGTTTGGGCTTAAAACAGTTAAAAGTTTTAAGTTGAATGTATCCAATTTTTTAATTTGTCAGAAACAAGGTAGCTTAATTGCTTAAAAGCTGCAAACTAACTAATCATGATTTATTATTTGTGTTGATAAGCTCACTTTTTAATCACCTTGATTGAATGGACAAGTGTTTATTGTATCCACCTGTGTTATGTCCTTAACTCTTGTCTTTGGGATTTCAGTTTCATGAATTTGACTCCTTTTTCCCATTAAGGTTCTTTTGACAATGGGCTTATTTGAGTAGCTCTTTTGTTCTGATTAGACTCTTGTGTTGCTTCTTTGGATTATGTGTTTATAGAATACATAGAGTTGAATTTGCTGATCTTATTTTCATTTAAATTTTTTCTTGTGGGCATTTCTATTTCCACTATTTGCTAGTTCTTTGTTTGCTTAGGTGGTTCATGAACAAAGATAACGAACGTTCTAAACAAGGAAATGGGAAAGTAGAACACGTTTTTGTTTTTCGTGTAATGACATTCTTATCATCTCTATATTGTATAGCTTATGTGGAAATGTCTTCTGAGTGTCTGAAGAAGTGATACCTAGATTAAAATAATTGTTGTTCAGGGGAGGTACTATTGATTTCTCCTGGAAGTCAAAATTTCTTTCTTTCAGGTAACCGTGTCAGGTCTATATCCTTTCTGTGAAGGGCTTTTGTTATTGCAGAATTGTTATATTTTCATTGGTTCAGTGCAATTCTCTGATTGATTTCAGTACTTGGAATTGCAGTATACACCCGCCATTGATATTTGGAGTATAGGATGCATATTCGCGGAGGTATTGACTGGGAAGCCATTGTTTCCTGGTAAAAGCGTAGTCCATCAGTTGGACTTGATCACTGATCTGCTTGGGACCCCATCATTAGAGATCATTTCTGGAGTATGTCTCGTTTAAAAATCATATATTTTTTCGGATTCTTAGTTCTCCAAAAAAACTCAAAACTATAACTTGTGCAACCCCACCTGATAATTATACCAGATGGGGCTACGCTTTGTTTGTTTGGTTTTTAGTCATAGCTTGTTAAGATCCTATTAGAAGGTAATTGTGCTTAATGTTTCATTATTTAACTTTCTCAGGTTCGTAATGAGAAGGCAAGACGATACTTGTCAGATATGCAAAAAAAGCAAGCGGTACCATTCACTGAGAAATTTCCGAACACAGATCCTCTAGCACTTCAACTATTGCAAAGATTGTTGGCCTTTGACCCAAAGGATCGACCAACAGCTGAACAGGTATGTTTCGGTTTATCTGTTTTAAAGAAGGAGCAACATTTTTTCCCTTGTTAATAATGGAAATTCTATATTGTCTTCGTATTAGGCATTAGCTGATCCCTACTTTAAGGGTATAGCCAAAGTTGAGAGGGAACCTTCTTGTCATCCGATCCCAAAGATTGAGTTTGAGTTTGAAAGACGACGATTGTCGAAGGAAGACATAAAGGAGTTAATATTTAGGGAGATATTGGAATACCACCCTCAGATGCTTAAAGATTACATGTCTGGCAATGAAGGAGCAAATTTTCTCTATCCCAGGTTCAAGAAACTTCTTAGCCAAAACGATTTTCAATTTTGATGTTAATTGTTTAAGACAATGTTTATTTATATGAGTTATGATAGGCGAACCAACAATCACGAACAGAAAGTATATAAACTCTTTTGCAGCCACACCTTGTGCATTTATTTTTTCCTTAAAAACACGATTATAGCACAAGTTATTACACTTTCGGGACATGATCGTTGCTACATGAATCATATTCCTATTTTTATTCTTTTTTTAATATATATATATATACTTGACTGGTTCAATTTTATTTTGTCTACAGTGCAATTGGTGAATTCAAAAGGCAATTTGCTCATCTCGAGGAAAATTCTGGTAAAAGAGGGGTTATTCTTCCAGAGAGAAAACACACGTCTCTCCCTCGGTAAGATCATTTGTCTCCGTCTCTCTCGCTTTTCCCACCCCTTCTCTGCATTTCTCCTTGAAAATGTTTCTAATTTTTTGCTTTTTAATCCAGGTCCACAATTCACTCTAGTACGATTCCTCCGAATTCACAACAGAATTTAGCATCAGTTGGTAGTCGGCAAGTTAGAGAAGAAGCATATAATAGCGTTAGCGTTACTGCAACAACTTCTGGAAATTTTGTTAGACCGTCACGACCTCCACCCCGGGTACCTGCAGGTGCTTATTTGTATTCTTTACATATGGTACTTGCTGATTACTAATACAACATGACTCTAATTTGGAGGATCCTTAAAATTGTTTTAGCCTTTGAAATATTTTTCAAGGTTTCAACTACGTTGACGTGTGCTAATGTGTCATGATTTATGCATGTCGTTTAACATTTTAGAATACTAGGCTATTATTCAGTTGGATACTGCAAAAAAGATTGGATTGTCTAGTAGACTAATATTTTTGCGTGTCTATTAAATGGCGATGAGAGTTGAGATAGCGGTACTGTCATAGGCCCCGTTAGGTTATGGATTCAGTTTTCAGTTTTTTAAAGCGGAAGTTCAAAATGTTTTGACATATTATTGGGGTTTTGATATAAAAAACTAACGTGAAAAGTAGACATTGAGAAAAGCGAGCTAGAGTCTATAGATTTTTGGAAATTGAGTCCACCTTATTTGTCAATTCAAAATTTGAATATGAAAAGTTATTTAAGAGTTTCTAAATACTCTTGGGAAAAAACTTTTGCCTTTGAAAATCGAACGGGAAAAGGTGAAACCAATTAAGCTTTCAGCTTCTGAAAACTGAAGACAAACAATTAACCAACAGGGCCATAGTTTTCTTGTTTTTCACTCCTGACTTTGTTGGTTCTTTTTTTTGTCAGCAAAACCGGGACGAGTGGTGGGACCCGTTCTACCGTACGAAAATGGAAGAACTGTAAATGAAGCCTACGATCCAAGACATCTACGTAATGTGCCACCTCAGGGTATCTCCCCACAATACATTACAAGAACCAACCTTGAGAAACCGAGCCCCGATAACCCTATCGCAAAACAAGCCCCAAGAACTGCCATCGAGTCCAACGAAAACCCCTATCATCCGCCACAAGGAAAAACAAGCCAACTCAACGAACAAATTGCGATTAATGCGAAATTATTGCAAGAACAATCACAATTGGGCGCGATAAGTGCGGCCGCGGTCGCAGCTGTGGCTCGGAGAGAGGTTGGGGTTGCAGTTGGAGTCGGAGCTGTTCAATACCGATTGACTTAGTTGTGAAGGGTTCGGCTTTTGTTATTATTAGATGTGATTGGAACTCATTGCACATGACCGCCGTTGTTAGTGTAGTACCACCTTGTAAAGTTTATTCGAGTGACATTGTTGAAATTATGATTTATAGTCATCGTTTCTTTTGTTTGTATGTGAAGAGTTCCTACTAAGTTAGTAGACTTGAAATGATCAAATTTTATTGTTTTTTTCAAATGTTGTCCGATGAGGAAAATGGTTCAAGTAACCAATTATTCAAGTATAGAAACAGGATTAACACTTGTGTAGTAGATCCCGTCCGATGATCATATTTTTTCTTCTGTACAAATTACTCGGTATAACGAATAGTTCTGACGAAGAGAGACAACTGATGGAGGAGGCTATCGAGTAGAGGTGCTGAGCAACCTTTGCCAACGGTCGAAACCTGCTTGACAACGCCTGTCCTGCCGCCCCCAAAAGTCCCAATTGAGGCAAGAGTAGAATGTATGAAAACAGGACACATGACTTTACAAATATGGAATATGGAAAAATTGGAAGCAACCATATTATAAACATAATCTGATGCTCACGAATAACTGGTACATTTTTCATTTTGATTGTTTAAAAATAATTTCCAGGACAAAGTATTTTTTTTGACAAAGTGTAACTATTTCTATTATTACCCCTCATTAATGTTAAAAAACGTCAAACAAAGAATCTTGTTTTGAATTTCAAATGATAACACTCGAACATGATAGGAGTACAAGTCTCCATCTACATTCGAGTTAGTCGTGTCCAAACATTTTTTAATTTTGGCTAAAATTGTGTCCGACTAAAGAGAGCAATTATTTGTGGGTGAAACTAAAAGCTGTAATAAGAAAATGTATGCAATCACAAAGATGGTTACATATTTTAAAAGACTAGCTTTTGCTAATTTTTAAAAATAATATTTGCATAATATAAAAAGTGAATAAAATGAATTATTATTATGATTATTATTTTTTGCAAGTTCCTAGTCGGCAGGGAGCTTATGGAAAGCATGCTTGCAGTACGAAGTTAGGAAGCAAATAATTTTTTTGTACAGAATACCACTTTTGAGGGAAACGAGTTTTACAAATACGAGAGAACTTCCGGATAAATATTGTTTTGAGTATGGAATTGGGTGAACTGAGTTTCAGTTATTGGCAGGGCTGTTCATCGATTCGGTTTGGGTTCAACTCCGAAATTCGAATAAATTATTCTCTAGAACTGAATCCGAACCCGAAATTTCATAAAATCCGAGTCCAAACCATCGCTAAAAATGTGGAACCAAATTAAATGGGTTCGGTTCGGTTTACCCGAACTGATGAACAACCCTACTAAAAAGGAAATCAAGTTTTAAAAATAGTTATTATAAGATTTTCCAAAAATTACATGCCACAATTTTAAAAATAAAATAAAAATAAAAATAAAAATAAAAATAAAAATGAAAATAAAAAGATACAGAAGCAACGCTCATATAACAATCTCAAACTGGTCTCCACTGGAGGAAAATTCTTGTACAAGTAGATCTCGAAAACTAGAAAACATTCTGTTTTCAATTTCCATAGCTTTAGACTCAAAAGGTAATCGTTTTAAGTAATGCTCCAAATCAGGGTCCAAAATGTTATTGAAATCTTTAGAAAAAATGATCTTGGGCTTGGGTTTGGGTTGGGCTTATTGGATATGGGCCAGTTAAATGTATCTCCCTAACTTAATCAGAGTATTTAAGAAATCTAACCACAAAAACATGCAGTGTCACAACAACAGTTAAGTTAACCTAACCAACTTTAATTTCTCATGAATTCCATTAAAAGCACAATATTTATTATTATCACAACCACCATCTCCCGCTATTTAATTCTCTCTCTCTCTCTCTCTCTCTCTCTCTGTGGGAGAGAGATGATGAAGATGAAGAAGAAGAAGGGACATAAAAAAGCTGAAATTTGCTAACTCCTGGGACTGTGTGCGTGCCCATGAATATTAAATTATTATTAATGCACTTCCACAAATTTATTATTGCCAGCCCTACGTCTCCACAGCATATACAGCCAGTAATGGAGGTATTTTTTACTTTATTTTTTATTTATTGTTATTATTGTTTTGACGAATTATTACTACTGTATTATTTTATTAGTATTTTCATGTTCCTTCTGACAAACTCATAAATTAAGTATGAACACAATTCTTAGGAATCACTTTCAAAAGCGTAAGATATATAGAGAATTTAATTTGCAATCATATAATATTCATTTTCTTACTTTTTTTTTTTTTTTTTTTAAGTTTCAATTTTATTAATTTCAGAAAAAATTATGATGAAATATAATGTGATATCCAATATTAAAACTCACTCTAGAATGAGTTATAATGCGACTAGTCTTATACAAATTACATAGCCAACAAATACACATAACTAAACTAAAAATATATAGCAAAACACCAACTAGACTAATACAAAATAGATATACAATTAAGATATTATACTAGGCTAGATATAAACAAAAAATGTAATAAGTCTAGTCAATCAAGTCGTAACATAAAGGATAAAAATCTTTGTATAATTGCTAATGGTCTTAAAACTTATCAGATAAATTGATAATTTATTCTATCCAATTTCCATTACAGCGACTAAGTTTCACCACCATGACCTTGAGAAGAGAAAACACGAAGGGCAAGAAAAAAATTCCCGATTCTAAAGAGTTAGTTATATGCAATCCATAATTGAGTAATAACGCATAATGACAATAATATCAAACATTAAACTATCTATGCCGACAAATAGAATGATATTCATTTTCTAAACATTACAGTACCAATATGGTGCTAAAAACTTCGCATCAATTTGTATTATGACTTATGAGATTATGTGTATGTGTATCTAATCTTTTGTATATAATTTCTAGGGAAACACTAAATCAAGGATTTGTTTATTGGCATTTCCCTCGATTTATTTTTGTTTCCTAGTTTTGCTCCGAACTTAGGGATAGATTGTTTTATGGTTGTACACTGAGAAGCAGAGATTGAGCTCCTAATTATTTAAAAATTCCAGATACGAGTGGTGCGAGTATTTTGATTTTTTTTATAATTGTTTATATCAGTCGGAATTAACAAAATATATAATAATTAGTACAACATCAAACAATAGTATTAATTCTTGAGTTTTAAAAAAGTAGCAACTAAGTAATCGCATGATGCTATAATATAATACACTTTATTAATGAGTACCCATAATCAAAAGAGCCAAGAACATGTCAATCATTAAAAGACGAAACAACTATCGAATGGTGATTTGTTTAAACTACCATAATGTATAGCTAAGTATGAAAAAAGAAAAACCACAAAGAAAAAAAAATTAGATGTGGGCGTGTCCACCACGAGTCCAAAATAAGTTCATCGCATATCCAAAATTTAGATAATTATTTAAAATTTTAGACTCGTTGCATTGTGTGTCAGATACTATTTCGAAGAATCTATAAAATATGTGAATCCAATGCATATTTGATAAAGACACAACACCTATTTTGAAATTTCCGTGCTACATAATGATGTTATTTTTAAAGAAATATAATAGTGGAGCTTGGCATCACATTTTTCATGATACAACTATGAGACATATGCCAATTTTAATACTATTGATACTCATGAAGCAATCTTAATGCTAATTTTCAATGACTCCACATAATATGAAATAGTAAGAGCAGCACAAATACTCATAAGAAACTGTTTATTTATCCCAACACTGATTCTGATAAGCCCTTGTGTATACATCATTAATATAAGTAAAACTTATTTCATAATATGACTGCCTTATTTTTCATGTGTTTTCAGTAATTCAAGTAAAAAAGTCACAAAATATGGCCGTTGTTTATTTTAAATTACATTGACAGTCCATCAAATTAAAATCTATCTTTTATTTATTTTCTCTTCTAGTGATGCCCAGTTGAATGATATCTGTCTTCACTTCCTATATTAACCAAACATATGGAGATCCAAAAAGTTGGTTTTTACGTACCATTTTTTGCTAGTGTAAATGTATACAATCACATCTACTGTGTGTGAAGTTGCTTTGCTAAATTGTACTGTGTTGTGTTAAAAGAAGAAAGCATACTTGATAAGCAAATCAAAGATTGCTTGATTGTTAGAGGAAAAATGTGTTTTATTAAAGCTAATACACTTCCCAAATTAGGGGAAAGATCGTAGCTTAGTATGGGCTTGTTTGGTTGTAGTTTATAAGTTACAATTTTTTAGTTTTTTTGATTAAAACTGGACAGCGTTTGGCTGCTCAGTTTTTAAGTTGAACTTATTTGATGTTTTGACCTAAATAAATTGGATACATCCAATTTTTTTTAATCAGAAATAAACTATCTTATTTGCTTAAAAATTACAACCAAATAATCTTTTAAAACAATCTCAATTCAATCAAGTTTCAATGTGGAATGATATTTTAACACTTAAGCAATGAAGGAAAGTAAAAGCAAATTAAATTATCACTCTTTTTTGGAAATAAAATTTTGTATAAATCAAAACATTGCAAATTCTAAGAGCAAGCCCGAAATACAATTAAGCTCAATAAAATAAAAACCTATTCCTTAACGAGCTAATTCTCAAATAACTTGATAACAAGAAGCAAAATCCCAAATAACCTAATCACAATAGATGACGCATTTAAATGCAAACTGCTAGGCTACAATATACACTTCTTCTATCAAACTACAATAGGATTGAAAATAAGTCTCTATAATCTTCTTTAAAATCTAGGTAGAAAGCTTTACCAATATAGTAAGTTAGTTTTATGACATATGATAGGAATAGAAGTCTTAAATATTCAGAAAGTAAAGGGTTAATTAATGTATCATAATTTGTATTAATTAGTAAGTTTCATAGTCTCTCTTAAGTTTATATTATTAAAAACTGTTTCCTAAACTCCAATTGATTTTGCGATCATTGTAACGTCAAAACTAGCTGTTTCTTTTCGTTCGGACTTCGACAGTCTATATATTCGACTAGAGTACATGAACCTGTAATATCTTGCTTCATATTAAACCTCACATGAATATACCGCGCGTTCAAGCATAGAATGATGAGACGCACCAAAGCTTTGATTCGGCTGATGATGATTTTAGCTTCGCCAGTGTGCATAATGCAGCTTCGAGTGGTCCCTTAATATTACTACGAACACCCCGTGTTCGTAAGGTGGTACTATTTTTTTCTTTCATTTTCTTAATAAAA
>MKEJ01070379.1:0-11243 GCA_001753735.1 Embelia ribes | reverse complement strand
TCATAACTAAACTAACGAAAACAATAAATACAGTAACAATAAAATCAAAAGAAAATATACTTAAGTTCTAATTCTGCAATAATAAAAATAAATAATAGTAATTTTAATGATATATGATAATTAAACAGTAAAATTAATAATTTTTCTAGCCAATAATGAATTAAAAGCAGAATTATAATCTCAAATTATAAAGATAATAATTAAACTAATAAATAACTAATTAAAAACAAGAATTAAATCACTAAAAGTAAAATAGTACCGAATAAATTGGATGATTATTAAAAATATTGGAATTCAAAACAAAAGATAACAGAAAATTTATATATCACTACAAAATTATTAGAATTCGTAAAATTTTAAAAAAAATACAACTGTACAAAAAAAAATGAAGTTATTATTGAAACTCCGTCTCTGCCGCTGCTAATTCCTTGTGTATGTCCCTTTTTGTTGTGTTAATAGCTTTACATTATTTCAAGAAAAAATTCATAAGTACAGCTAGGAACGTCCAAATTGATTTTCGTTAGAACCGTTGAACCATATTTTAAAGATTTACGCACCGATACCAAATATATTCATATTAACACTAGATTTTCTTCGAACACTCGCATATGATATTCTGAAAATTTGTTTCGTCATATTTTACTCAAATCCGGGCCTAAACCACTTTTACATGAAATGCACAATAATTCTTATAATATCATAATTTTTCACATATTATGTATTAATTACATTTTAAAAATATAAATGCACCATTTTAACGCCCTAAATATGTAATTTTTCAAGCCCAATTAATATACACAATATAATTAGAGTAATTTTTTTTTGTATGATCAATGAAAAATGCAATATAATTACAATCTTTTCATTGCTAATAAAAAAAATATTTGGAATAATTTTTAAATTTTTATTCTTATTTTGGTATATGATATTTTTGTTACATGAAAATTTTATAAATCCATGTACAAAACACGTTAACGTATTCTAGTATTTTAAAGGGCTCATAGAAAGAAATTACTGAGTCATCACAGTCACATAATTATATACGTGTAAATTAAATTATATAATAAGTATTTTATTTAAAAAGAGGTATGACTTCTTCTGTAAACTTTAGTTGCCATATCAAGACAACAAAAATGACTAGGACCTTCTTCTATTAAAAGGTTAATATAAAGGGTGTTGAATCAATTCAAAATTTATGACTATTACAAATTGAGTTTTTTCTCGTCATTGAACAAATGGTTGGAATATTAGAATTAGTGACTAAAACCTGATTTTTATTCTTCGGAGTCCATAGAAGATCTTGTTAGAACATAATGAGAGCTCTCCTCATGGCTCTCCTCATGGTATTTGCACTTGTTTATCATGTTTACTTCGTTATGTAGAATTTTTCTTGTTTATCCTTACGCGACCTCCTCATGGTTAAATAAGTAACTTCAATCGTTTACACTTGAATTGTTAGCCTTTGAGTCTATAGAATTCAATTTATTCAAAAGATAATGAGAGTGCTTGTTATGCTAACGGAAATTGCACTTTATTATGATATGGAACTTTTATATATTAGGTGTTACGTCCTGACGCATATTTTTTTATTAAAAGATGAACGGTCATCTAGATCTAGTTTAGCGACATTGATGATACATCTCGTACTTGTTTGGAAAATATGAGAAAATTGAGGGACAAACTTTCACAGCTACTAAGGACGTTCCACCTACCAAATTAACATTTTTTTATCTCCTATATGTTAGTTCGATTACAAAAGTTAGCATTTAATTTATTAGCCAAATGTTTTCTCAAATTGCAAACTAGCTACTATATTAGTCTATATGCAACTCCAAAAATAAATGATAGCAAGAACATCAAAGAAAAATTGGGAAAGAAATTAAAAGATGTGACGATCTAAGTCGTAAACATCTGATATATTACAAATGTATAGCATCTTAACTTACACATAAGCATGATTTATCTTGAAAAAGTTTAAAAATAAAAGAACCGAAATTCATAAAAATTTGAATTCGTCTATGTTCCTTATTTTCTAGCTCAAAGCACGTTTCTCCACATTTTAAAACTTCGTTTTGATATGCAATCTCGACAGTGGTACATTTTTTTTTTTTCTTATTCAATAATTTTCTTTAACTGTATACGCACTTGTAAAAGCATTAATTAATTCTAATAAGAATTAATTAATTCACACCCTTCAATATCTCTCCTTTTTATCTCCGAAGATTCCATTGGTTCATTTCTATGTACTATGGAATCTTTTTACTTCCCCCAACGTATTTTCAGGTGGGTTTGTCCTCAACCTATTCCCCATAATACATACATACATACAAACAGAAATATATATATATATATATATATATATATATATATTTTATATATGTGCTGTGATTTCTAAAATTATATTTCCCCACGAAATTTATTTAGACTAGCAAGTTAAATTATGTTCCTTTCACTGCACAATTAATTTAAAACATAAATGCAGTAACACGCTATTTTCTGGTAAACTGTTACTTCACTTGCATATTGCAACCAATCTCCCAAACCAATTAGGAGACAAATATGGAAGATCTTAAATCCTACATACCTTAATGGCAATTATACATTCTTATATTTAAGTAATTGTTGATACTTCTCTAATAAGGAGGATTAAACTTTTTACACAATAAATAAATAACAGATACATTTCGGGTGTAAAGTTTAGCGTATCCAAAAGTCGCTCTCATCGTGATCTGGATTAATTTATTCTCAACCGTACCACTTCACTTCGGCACGTAGCATTTATTAGATGAGAGAATTAATTACAGCTCACTAAGCACAACCTGTCGGCAACTGTACAGTGAATGACTATAATAATGCACATCAACATTGCTTAACCATCTAATTGTCATTGAATCAATGGCGCTCTCAACAGAGGAAGGAAAAGAAAATAAGGAGAAGAAAAAAACACAGTCATCAATATCAAGTTAGAATCCGTACCACGCCTTGCAAAAAAATAATGACTAGAAAAAACTATTATATGGAAATTATACTTGTTTATAGATTTAATGTGCACTAAAGATAAGTTTTCGAGTCCATCAAGTGTTTTGAGAAACCGAAACTAGTGCCAAATTTAAGAAGACACATGACAGAAAAAAATTGTACTATTTTGATTCCAAAGTATTTTTTTTTATTCGTTTTACTCCTTCCGGTCTTTTGTGAAAGCAAATTGAAGAAATTTTTAAATGAGTGATATTTTGACAACTTCAATATACAAAAAATGGATGAATTGCCAAATTATCATTTCATTAAATGCTTTTTATTTTCCAAAATTATCCATTCAGGCTAAACAATGCACTTTTTTGCATATTCCCAATAAATTAATTATGGGCATTTTAATCAATATATTTTTATTAATCATTTCTTTACCTTGTGCCTCAAAACCTAGTATAAGATGAGTTAAAAAATAAGCGGAGGGAATATTTTCTAGGATTTATGGCTAGTGATCGACACGTGGCCATGTTCCTAAAGTTGAGAATTTTAAGAATGTTTCGTTAAAACCGTCGCCCTTGATTTTCGGAATTTTTAATCCTCTAGGAACCTCATTGGTTGGGAAAGCAACTCAAAATACTGACTCGGTTTCATATAAGTGCAGGCATCATAAGAATTAAGAAAATTATTAAATAACATTATTTGTATAAAAAATAATGATAGTTTACCATATTATTTTTTGTTAAAATACTAAAAAAATTAATGTATTGAATAATTAATAGGGATAAAATTGAAAAAAAAATTAATAAGACAACCTTTGTTTTCTACATTCAATGCAATATGAACAGAATTTTTTCTAAAATGACGCCTAATATGAAATGTAGGGAGTATAAGAAATTTTACCAAAAATTGTAAAAAAAAAATAATTGTACAAAATTATTAGGTTTTAAGAATAAATTAGTATAAATTGAGAAAAAAATTGCTATAAGTATTTTTATATCAAAAGTACTAGTAGTAATTTGTTCCCAACTTATAATAATTGTTTTTAAAAAAAATTATGTATTGAGAGGACTTCCCATTGGTTAAATTTAAATGAGTGAGGAATCATATTGGTACCCCAAATTTTTTTCCAGGTGAGTTGGCCTACTTCCCAACTCTAGAAAATATATTCCCTCAAGGGGGAACTACATGACTAAGGAAAATAAATAAATAAATGAAATTACACTTAATTTTCTTCTATCTTAGTTTTTTAACCCTTGTTATTATTTTAGCCTCGTCATAATTTTGTTTTTCACCTTTCAGCATCCCCCTTCGCACCCCCAAATTTTTTTATTCCTAATTCAGAAATTATGTTATAAAACTTATTTAATTGTCAAATCAAGAGACCAAATATGAAACTACCTTCTTTTCCTTAAAAAGGTAATAACGAGGTTTTGCATCCTACCTACCAAATATATATTTTTTTCGTTCATCTAATTGTTAGAATAATAGTATTAGCAATTAAACCTTTCAATTAAAGGTGATTTAATTATTTGTAAAATTAAAAAATGATATTCCATTTAAAAATTCATTTCCTTTTTCAACGGATAATTGTCCGCTTCAAATTTATGTTACTGTTTAGGCGACAACAAAAGCAAATTGTTGTCAACATCATTTGATATGCCTAAAGTAACTTTCCATCCATTATGCTTTAAATACATTTAGCTTATCGCACACTAGATCTGGTTTAAAAACATTGACAAAGCGTCTTATATTTGTTCAGAAAATATGATAAAAGGGAGGGACAAACTTTCACAAATACTAGGGAAGTTGTGCCTACTAGGTTGTCATTTTTAATTCCAATTAATTTGGTTATAAAATGTGTTTTTAAGGTTTTACCGCATCCAAATGTCACTCTTACCATGATTTGGTATAAACTAATTCCCAAAAGTACGACTATTGACCCGTAATATTTATTAATATAGAAAATTTATCACAAGACAGTAAGTGCAGCCTGTCACCAGCTATAAACATTATATTTATCTTATCTTATCTTGCCTTATTCTTTGTCTGAAAGCTCCATTTAAACTTAACATATTTTAATAATGCACCACAACCGACGAATATAATAAAGTGAGCGAAAGAGGGGGAATAAGTGAAATAACCGTTAGTTATTATCAAATAACATGATTTTTTAACTATGTTAAACACACACAAAATACATAGTTAAACGATCTTGATCTTCATGATGTTCAAAAAAAAATATAGAGTTAGAAAACGTACCTTGAGCATGAGGAAGAATAAGTGGGATGCATGAACCCTTGCTTATCAGAATGACGAAAATCTATATGTGATATGATACAACTTGTTAAAGAAATGAGTTTTTCCTTCTTATTCTCTTTCTACACTTGGATATTTTATGTGTTAAATAAAATGATAGAGAATATTGATTTGTAGTTTTTCTTATTGCTTTTTTTTTTCTCTGGGAAAAAATTACGAAGATAAAAGAGCATAATAGTTAAATGATATATATTTTTATTATAGGTGGATGTATTCAAATATATTTTTAAATTTTTTTCCGCACATCATCTAATACAAATTGATTTGATGCAATTTAATTTTTAATTAAGTTGTTAACTATAAATCAAAGAACCTTTCTAATATAGCCGGGCAGTAAAAGCAAAAGCCTTCTACTTTTGGCAGTGAGAAAAATTAGTGGGAGATTTATAAAGCGATATAATTTCCCAAGCCGGAAATTAATAGGAGAATAATGTGAACTAATAAATTAAACAAAATTATTGATATGATGAACAAAAGTAGAAAAAGAGACAAAAAAAAGGTGAAAGAGGAATAGTTAAATTTAATCCTTCAATAGCAAGAGCAGAGGAGGAACACGTGTCAGACATCTATACCGTTGAGGCATAATCACCAAAACGCCTAAGCAAATAAAGAATTGTGGGGTCACAGATATGAACCCTGTAGTTTCAACTAAACTTTTATTTGGTTCGTATTGTTTTCATTATGTTACTTATAGTTCTTTCTTTTTTGATATATGACATATTTGGTCCCTGTAATTAGCTGAAAGTTATATTAAATGATAGAAACACATCACGTGATATTCTTTTTACAATTACTTATATTGCTCTGATATCAAAATGTGAGCATGTTGATTAGTCCTAGAAAATATGATTTCTGGCATATAGTTTGAATTATTTTACACTTTATTATATGATTTATTACTTTATATGTCTCAAATTCTTTTACTTGTTAAACTTATTGGTTTTGTAAGAAATTGATGCTAAATCGAGCTTAACAGCGATGAAAACGTATATCGATAATTCAAGACACAAATCCAAGAAACAAGATGAAGGAAAGATGAGCCAAATGTACTTAAAAGTAGAAATTAAGAGTTGAAAAGGTGAAGAATAAAAGAGTTTGAATTGAAGAAGTGTGAAAATTTGGCTAAGGCATGAAAGAGTCGAAGAAATGAAGCCGTTCGAACGGCTCCTGCATAGCGTTCGAACGACATTCAAAGCAGATTTCAAAAGCATGTGAGCAATGTGAAAATTTCAATTTTGGATGGTAGTTGTTGAGATCTAAGATCTTATTTATATTTGTTTAGCAATATATTATTGTAATAAATGGTTTTATAGTTGCTAGTTGAATTATGGTCATTTGTTTTCTCTCAATTTTTTACTATAAAATGGCGCTCTTGCATCACATTCAAAACATTCATTCAATCAATAAAAGTATTCAACAAAAACACTCTCTTTCTCTCAATCTCTATTTTTAGTTTCTAAATTTTATGAGTAGGGTAGTTTAGTTTTTATTTTCAAGTTCAAATTGTAGAAGCTAAGGAGAGAATCCTCTCCTTTCCATTTCATCTTGTTCTTACTTTGTGAATATTTCTATACTTTTTCTTAGTTTCTAAATTTTGAATGCTTTATTAGTTAGTTTTTACTTCAAAGATTGCAACTTTTTTTCTAAGCTTAAGGTAGATCTTTATTTTTTCCATACTTATTTAATACTTTTAGCTTATATTTTGCCATATTCTAGTTTAAAGATTAAATCTTCCATGCTAAATTTTGTTATTTGTGCTTTCTTTTTTTTTTCATCATCATGAATAGCTAGTTTCTTTTAGATTTGTTCTAATTTGATAATGATACTATGAGATAGTTTTTGACATTACATACTAATTAGGGATTAACAACTACTAGCTAGTAATTTATTAGTTTGAATAATGTTTTTACATATGCCATCAGTAGTAAATTATATTTTCAGAAAATAGTTGGGGTCTTGACCTATGCAAATCTTTTGAAACCCTTATACGTAGTTATGAACATGCTTCGATGGCATTCTCGTGGTAGTTTAGCCGCATTAATAAACTTGATAATTGTTTTCCACAAAAAAAATTATAATTTATGAATTTGGAGTTCAAACTAGTAAAATTTTAGTAAAAAATAGTATGTAATGGAGGATATAGCACACTCATGTATCAGAGTAAAACTAGGAGTAAGTCACTTTTTATTTTCTGTTTATATTGCATTTTAGACATAGTTACACCTTAACTCACGGCGATGTATCTTTTTAATTTTTAAATTGACTAGGTTTTTTTATAACTCTGTAATTGATAGAAATATTTAGGTAATTTTCCTAGTCAGTAGGAATCCTTGAGATTCGATACCTAGTACTTACCAGTAAAATAATGATCGATACCGTATATTTGCGGTTTTAAATTCAACATCTTTTTGGTTTGGTCAAATTTTTAGTGCCATTATCAGGGACTCTTCTAAGGAGATACATATATGTTTCTCGATTTTATAGATTTTCAGGAGATTTAGTTAATTTTTTTCTTTTGTCTTTCCTTTTCTTGAAAAAAAAACTATATTAAAAAAAAAGATGAGTTTTTATGCATACAATCGTCCTCCTTTCTCGGACAATGTTATCAACGAGGTCAACCTCTTAGCTCAGCAAAATGCTTATTCATCAACTATTTGTTTCTTGTGCCATGGAGAACATGAATTTAAATATTGTGCAAATTTTCTAGGCATAGCAAATAGTTTGCTGCGATGTTGAGGAACTCTTAGATGTGATCTTCATTTCTATTCTTGATAGCTATAATGTTAGTATTGCAACCTGTCTACCTTGTACAATTTGTTGTATTATAGGGCACGGGTTACATGATTGTCTATATTTTCAAAACATGGTGGATCATACGTGTCAATGTGTGTCAATTGAGCAGTTAATGGAGCTTGTATGCTATTATTTTTTAGATATAGACATGAAGCATGTTTATCAAGATACTTATTGTGTGCATTATGGAGTTTCTGGGCACAATTTATATTATTGTCTAACTATTTTTATTTCAAAAATCATAAATGGACAACAAAATTTTTATGGCGACACAATGCATACAAGTACCTGTGATGACCCTCACGAACCACCTTATTATAGTTTCAAGGACTCATTCTTATGGGAGAGTCATGCTCGGGATGATCAAAATGGTAAAATGATAGATCAACTTCAGGATACTTTGGAGAAAACAAATAGTGATTTGGAGATCATAGCTAAGAGGGTGTAATAACTAGCTGATACAATGATGAGCTCTGAGATAGAGGAACTTTCAGTGATTTCCTCTCCGACCCCAAACTTATCCAAATTGTACATCGCTGATGTAGACCCTTATACCGAGATTCGGAGTTTTCTGTTGAAACAGGATGATGACCATTCGAATGAAAACCCCCCAGAGGATTTTCAACCTCCCTTAGCCACTTCTCCGTCATCTATTTTGAATGGTACTAAAACCTGTTCGATTGATCCTTGCTTACTTATTTCTAGACCTATTTATGTAAAGACACTGGACAAATGGGATGCTAGTCCATGTAGTCCCGAACGTGATACTTCTAATATCATCAAGAAATGGGAGCAAGAAATTAATAAGAGATTGATACAAGCGTGTGAGAAGGCTAGGTTGAGGGAGATATTATTTGGAGGCTTAGGGTTGAAGGCATTGTATGGGCAGTACGCTATGTATAAATCGGGGGAATCTTGCGAGGGTCGAGCGAGAACGGTAGAGGAGGTACAATAAACACTTGTGACGATAGAGGTCATGATAGGCGCGAACTTAGACTGATGGATTTTTGGGATCCATCTCGTTTTGGTTGAGACATATGTCCATGACTCTTTTGTATATTAGTTTTTCTTTCTCTCATTTTTCTTTATTATTTTCTTTTCTTTTCTTACTTTATGATCATGATAAGAAAGTTTTTGAGTAAAGCTAATAGGCTTACACTCGTCTTCCTTTGAGCATCGGGGATATGTTCGATAGGTGAGTTGTAAGGATAGTTCCTATTACTTATACTCTATTTCTTTTTATGGAAAGTGATTGCCATACTAACAAGTGCTGATGTTTTGATTTTGGATTTCTTTCCTATGTTTGATTTTTTTTTTTTCCTTTCATGCACAATTTTATTTCTCTTATTTTTTTCTTCTTATTTTTTTTTTATGTATGACATTGCACATTGTTTTAAAACATGGAACTATGTTCAATTCAAGTCGGGGGTATACACACCTATTTCTTTTTGAAATTCGGGTAAATTTTGAAAATTCAAATTTTTTTTAAAAAATGTCTTTTAATTTGTTATTCTTTTTCTTTTAATAAAATTGTTGATTTTTCAAATTGAAATGTGGTGTAGTTATTGATGACATGTTTATATTCAAATGTATCTTATCTTACACACACCGGTTCGCATTTGGTATGACTTCTCGACCCTTTTTACATTATGTTTTTCATTATCATATTATTCTCATTATCTTTATCTTAGCAGACATGGTTCATTCATTGATAATATGATAGGATTGGAGAATGAAAAAGTATAATCTCATATGGTGTGTTTGAGTCCAATAATTTTTGAAATAAATATTTTGAGTTGTGATTTGTGATGGTAAATAAAACTAGAGTTGTATTCTCATCTTCATGGCCTTTAGTTTGTCATAGACTTAACTTCTTACACTCGTACCCCGTTGGACATAGTCTTAGAAAGATGATAGAACATTCCCCATTTGAAGCAGTTCGAAAACATATGAAATCTTGATTTTTGAAAGAAAATGGCTTTCTTTAAATTGTTTTGATAAAAGTGGTGCTAAAGCATAAAAACCCACTCATGAAATTTAATTTAAGCCAAAGGCTATAAGTGGTTGAAGAGGAAAAAGAGTCCGAAGATTATAAAAAAAAAATTGAAATGAAAAAAAGGTATAATGGTGAAAATAGTTGAGAAAAAAACAATTTGCCATAAAAAATTTGGACGGAGTATAAAACATTAAATAATTATATGTTTGATTGCAGTTATTGAATTTATTTTTATTTTATTGTGTGTTTAATTATTAAATAATATTTAGTTTTGCAACTTTTAAAATTGAGTTTTTTTTGTTTTTTGTTTTTTCTCCTTCTCTCGGAGCTAATCCTTTTCTCCGTCTGGAACAAGTTAATTTGTTTTTTCATTTGAAAGTTTTTATCAAATAATCCCGTCGCAATTAGCACAATTCTTTAGTTCTAAATTCACCTCAATAAAGTTTAACGAGAAGACCCGAGCAAAACCTTCAGCTAAACCAACTCTACCGAGCCGTCTTTTCCTAAGTGAATCGATTTGGCAATTAGTACACAAAATTAATAGCACCTAATCAAGCAAGATATGCTATTATAGTGTAGAGGGGACCATTTTCAATTGGTTGATATGTGTTGCATAAGATTAACCAAAAACGGAACGAATGAACCAGCGTCTCAACCAGAATAATCGCTTTGTTATGGCTTATTAGCTAAGTTCTTTGCGTAAGGTTAGTTACCTTAGATGCTATATTTGATTAGCTCCAGCTCACAATAACCAAGCTACCTATTTACATGCATATGAATATATGATAGAAACAAAGTTGGATAATGACTTGTGCTGATAAAAGTACTACCTTATATTAGGAAATTTTCTATCTTCTGAAAACAATTCTATTCTCTTAGGCTGTTGTGTCTTGTATAGATAGATCAGTATAGACCAATAAATCCATAATTAATAATACAAATATTCCGATCATGAACAAATTCGGGCTCATCTGGCTAAAGCACGGCTCAGACGCATTCATTAACAAGCGAGCCGAGCCTAAATGATAAATTAGAGTTCGTTAGATTAACAAGCCGACCCGACAAGGACGGAACTGTGTAAAGACAAAGTGGTGCTACAATCCTCCTAATTATTTAAAAATTCGACCTGATACCTTATATTTTTGTATAAATTATTTTTTTATTTTTT
>MKEJ01070376.1:0-14469 GCA_001753735.1 Embelia ribes | reverse complement strand
AAAAAAAAAAAAAAAACAAAAGAAAGAAAGAACAGAAGCTACAGAGTGGGAAATTGTTTTTTAGATAGGTAAAAAAAAAAAAAAATCATTTTTATTTAAAAAGGATATGCTTATCGAAAATGCTTATTTCTTTTCACCTTATGCTGTTTGCGCATGTGAAAATGTTTTTTTCATTGCATTATACATACAACCATTAAAAGAAATTATGAAATTGTTAGTTCTGAAAGTTTTTATCCTTTATCTCTTTTTTCAATAGAAAATAAAAAAGTAATTATAGTACTGTGTAGAACCAAGAATAAGTTGATGCTAAATACATTACTCTTTTAAGCAAAAAAATTGAAAACATAAACTCGCCCATAAAAATGAAAAAAATAATAGAAGACTACCTGTTGAACAAAGTAAAAGAAATCAAAGCTTTGAGCAAAGCATAGTAGTGATAAACATTGTAACACCAAAAGCTTGATCAAAACTGAACTTATGTACCCCATTTATCTCTCTATCTCACACTATTTTCTCTCACTTGATCAAGTTTTGCTGCTTATGCACTTATCATAAGTGTATCTATTTAATTATTATAGATGAAATGTAGCAATATAAACAAGATTTTGTTATACTTTTTAGTTTATATATTTATTGGTTCATTGTATTTGTCAACAGTCACAATGTATGTGTGAAACAAAGGCTATACGTATGAAAGGTCGCTACGTTACATATTTATTGCATCGGCAAATGATACTAGTGGTCCTCAAAATTCTTATTTAGTCCTCATAATTTCGAATAAAGAACTAATGCTCCCCATATTTTAAAAAAAGAACCCCCCCTTGTTTAATTTAAAAGAAAGTGATATATTTGGTTTCTTTCATATTAATATTCTTATTTTAAAATGGATGTCGTGGTCATAATAGGAATGAGAAGCTAATGAAGGAAATCCAGTTGCGTTGCCTGTGATGGTCATAGTAG
This sequence comes from Embelia ribes, assembly GCA_001753735.1. Taxonomy (NCBI): domain Eukaryota; kingdom Viridiplantae; phylum Streptophyta; class Magnoliopsida; order Ericales; family Primulaceae; genus Embelia; species Embelia ribes. The sequence continues at coordinate 13,509 of MKEJ01070376.1, read as the reverse complement.
GAGATAATACCAATATAAATTATTATAAAAAGACTAATTAATACTGAAAGAACCACAGCTAGGTTAATTGATATGATTTTTGAATTATGATGTTTTTCCTTTATTATGAAGTTAATATGAAGATAGGTTCTTCGAGCATTATAGAAAAACTATTAGGGTTAAATTTTTGGTGCATCTGAGCTGGAAATGACAATTATTGTCACAAAAAGTTCAACTCATAAAACAACCTAATCATGAGTGGACAAAAATTAACATACTTAAATTGATTCTAAATAATGACAATGCGTAATAGTTTGAAACCTTGAAAAAGAGGATGAAAAAATTGCATCCCATGGTGAACTTGGACTATTTATATTAAACAACAATTTTATATAGTATTTAAAATTTAGACTCTTGTTCATGTTCCTGGTGGCAAATCAACTATGAATATCTGAATGCATGTTATTGAATTTGTCTGTGTATTAATGGAGTTTCTGTGTTAACATCATAGTCAATCTTTTGAAACCTAACACTGAAAACAAAACCTTTACCATCAAGAGAAATTCGGTATAAAAAAAAAACAATGTGGTGCCAATTAATCTAAAGAGAAAAAGGCCACAGCAGCGAAATTAGTTTTCTGGTTGAAGTAATCGAAATGGGGCAAATTTTGTAGGCAGAACTAAAATTGTAACTTTGTAGATTCTCAGAAGTCGAATTTGCAGCTTTGTCCTTCGTTCATATTTTGATTGCTATTTCATATTTGTGCAAAACTCATTATATAGTAATGGTAATCTTACTTTCTTGCTACAAATATATGAGTTGCTAGGAAAATAGCAAGTCTACCAATAATCTCCACATGAGCATTTGCCATCTTTAAAATGATGGAACCTCTTTACATCTCTAATAATTATTTGTCTTTTTGATACCGACGATATAAGTTTAGCAGCCGAATGACAATCCCCACAAATTCGCAAATTCTTCACAACACGAATCGTTGTCCCGTTCGGAGTATTCAATAGCCCAAAAGTTATTGCTAGCTTTTCACTATGATACCTAAGATTAGCTTCTTTCTCTTTATCCCCCATATCAGCATGAACAACTGAGGAAATATCGGGAACATAGCCTATTAACTTAAAATTTTCGACCATTTTATCAAGTGTTTGATGAAGTTCCCTATGTTCAGAACGGGTTCCATCACCTGAGAAGAACTCATGTACAACATTGTTCACCTCTATCGAGCTAAACCCGGGCACCCATTTTACCCCTCTCTGTTTCATTAGTTTCTTCACATGGTTCACATCATCCCATTTTCCAGCCCTCGCACATAAATTCGAAAAAATCACATAGTCCCCGCTATGAGAATCATCAAGCTCGAGAATCTGCTTGAATATTCTTTTTCCTAGTTCCACATCACCATGACTACTACAAGCTGCTAACAAGGTTTTCCATAGTAAAGGTGTGGGCTTAATTGGTAACTCTTTTATGAACTTATAAGCTTCTTCTAGGCGACCTGATCGACCAAGCATATCTACTATACAACCGTAGTGTTTAATTCCTGGGACAATCTTGTAATCCCGTCTCATATTTTCGAAAAATGTCCAACCTTGATCTACCAAACCACTGTGATTGCAAGCATATAAAAGCCCTAAAAAGGTAATTTGATCAGGCTTGATATTCTCTTTTTTCATCTCCTCAAAAGTAGATATAGCCTTGAATCCTTGCCCATGAATTGCATAAGTCGTTATCATAGCCGACCACGCTCCTGAGTCTCTCAGTTTCATATTTCTGAAAACAGACTCCGAATCATCTAAACTTCCGCACTTAGCATACATATCTATCAGTGCAGTGCTCACCTTAACATCTTGATCAAAACCACATCGATTAACATACTTGTGTACCCACTTTCCTATTTTCAATGCTCCTAACATAGCACATGATGAAAGCACACTAAGCATTGTAACGTAAGTGGGCTCCACATCCCTAGCCTGCAATTTTCTGAACAACGATAAGGCCTCATTTGGCCGATCGCTCCTAGCATAACCAGTTATCATTGCGTTATAAGTCACTATGCAAGGTTCCAATACCCTATCAAAAATCCGCTTGGCGGAGTCCATGTCATTGCACTCAGCGTACATATTTATAAGTGCAGGATATACGTAAACGTTACTGTTTTGCCCGTACTTGATAACAAGGCAATGCAATTGTTTGCCTTCTTCGATAGCTTTCGAGACAGCACATGCCTTGAGAAGAGGGGGGAACGTATAATCGTCCGGTACGAGAGAGTCACATTGTTCTTGGATTAGCATACAGAAAGCTTCTAACGGGGTATCGCTTTGGGCGTAGCCACGGGCCATGAGGTTAAAGAGGATAATATCTGGTTGAGGAATTTTGTTGAACAGTTGGTGTGCGTGTTGCATTGAGGAAATTGTGGGGTTCAAAGTGCAAATTTTTATGAACTTGGATAGTATAGAAATATCATTTTGGAGGTGGGTTTTAATGGAATAGGCTTGAATTTGCTTAAGTTCTTTGAGGGACTTGCAGAGTCGGAGAGAGTTGGATGAGTTAGAAGTGGCTTTTGTTGGGTGGCTTGTGATGGGTTTTGGGGGATAAAGTGTGCTTATGGGTGAAAGTGTTGCCATTTTGTAGAGTTTTGAAAAAATGATAGATTGTTACACAATGTAACCTTGTCTTATGTTTCAGGTTTTCAATAGCTTGCAATGCTATGTACGGGCCGACCTTACAGAAGCCAAATTGGAGTTCCCTTGGTCCGCTTGCATATGTATCGGGAAAAAAAGCCATTTTGTACGTGTATTGGCAAATTAACTAGGGATGGTCATTTAAATGCAACTCGCAGGTTTTGCACGACCCTACCAAACAGGCATTAGACACCAGACCTAGACCCAAGCGTCTATCATGGGCCTAGATTGGGTCTTGATCTCGAAGCCGGATCTAGTTATCCGACCACAAATCCAAAATTTCATTGTCTCTCTAATTCACAATGTGATCCATTTTATGTGATCGGACCCAACCATCACCCGGTTCAAACTCATATACACTCTCAGACTCGTGAATCTGTAGATTGCAACTAGCCAGGTCTAGGATGGGTCAGGCCGCGACGGCTAATGGCCCTCCACTAATACAAACAATATATAACAAAGTTGCTAAATTTCAAGGACTAAACGTTTAGATATTCTAAAGGTTATTATTTATTCTGTGCATAAATAATTAATATATTCTCCCAATTTGGTCGTCCAAAAAGGACGGATGACTTCCTTACTTAGAATGTTTAGTCATTAAATTATCACAATTACCTTTTATAATAATTAGTGCAAGAATAAGAAAAAATATCAATTCAGTAAGGTATTTTATATTAGATTCAAAATTTAAAATATTACTTCTTAATTTTTATCTAAAATTATATACCAATTTGAATGTATTAATTATTTGTGGATCAAACCATTTGTAATGACATCTCAAGAAGAAAAGTAATATGGTCACAAGGACAACCCCAAGCCCATCAACAAAATGACAAGGAATACACTAAATATTGGGAAATTAGAGGTAAGACTTCATAAATTATTGGAGAAAACAAATTATTAAAACTTTTATTGAATATTTATACTGCTTTTTTAAACCAAATATGCATATTTTATGTACTTTTTTTTTAATTGAAAAGTACATTTGTGCAGCATTTTACTTATTAATAATTTCTAGACAAAAAAATTTAACTATCTTACTCCATACTTTTTCTCCAAATATTATTTTCACCGAATTTACACTATTCTAACCTCTGATATGTAATAAATATATATATTTTTTTCACAACCAAGCACATCCATATTGCTACTAGAAAGTATATTTTTCACCCTTGTTAAATAAACAGATAGTAGTAAAATGCCTGTTATTTTTTTTCCAACGTGGTACAAATTAATTCTCATGTGTTTACTAATTTTTTTTTGGGGGGAGGGTGGGGGGAAATTACAAAAATAGAACTAATAGTGTCCCCTATTGCAAAAACAGAACAATTTTAATAATTGTTGCAAAAATAAAATTTTTCCTATTTTTTAGACCAAGTTGCCCTTATCTTCTTCTTCTTCTCTCCTTTCTCTCTATTCTTATATCTCTCTCCTCTCTTAGATATCTCATCTCTTTCACCGCTAGCACCTCACATATCAATTATCAACAAAATACATGGATAAATATATTAACAATTTTAAATTAGAATTTTATGATGTATATTGTCATATTTATCATTTAGAGACTTTCTATTGATAATAAGACGATTTTTGATTAATACTCAGATGGCTTATGGTTAATATTCATCATTTAATTCATTACATATAATTTGCGACAGTTCGTGACAGGTAGTGAACTAGTTCTAGATATTTCGTGATGGTTCCCGATGTTCAAGACAATTCGCGATTGTTAGAGTAATTTCATGACATTTCGTGACAAAACCCTTTTTTTTTTTTTATTTCTTTCTTTGTTTCAAATATTCATCAAGTGCTTATTCAGTATGATGGAGAGTGGTATAAAATTGTAAACTAGCCAATCATATACATTTTAAAGCATAAACATAACTTAAAATATCATATTTACGGCACAAAAAGTATACATTTTATAGTGCATATATAACTTAAAATATCATATTTATACAAAATCATTTACAGTGTAGTGAGATTGTGGAAGAAGCGAACAACCCATTTTCTTCTCCAGTCTATCATGTGTTTATTAATCATATCCTTAGGGTCTAATTTGGCTAGTATATACTCTAGGTACATTATCACATATACGCCACAATCACCACTTCCTCTACTTTTTGGATAAACAGTTTATGAGACTCTTTTGGAATCGAATGACTTAAGATCAAGGAGACGTGGGTATCTCACCTTGTCAATCCCAACCATTACTTTGTTCAGCATATGGGGCACCATTTCACATACTGGTGCCATATATTACTTAAAGTTGTGGAGACTAATTATAGACTGATTATTGCCATAAACCTCAAATTTTCATGTTCTTAGGTGTATAACACACAAGTTCCAATAGAAATTGTCAAGGTTTAAAGGATAATAAATATCATCAACCTTGTTCCATGCTCTCATGAACTTGGCTTTAGACCCCCAATAAAAGTCTAGAAAGGTTTCATCAAATTAGAAAGCAACCTGATCCACACAGAAATCACTATACTGAGTCGAAAACAAAAGAGTTATTGCACTGTCAGCAATGGTAAAATTTGTCCCATATGTCTTGGAATATTTTCACACTTTCTACCTCAAATTATAAAGGTAAACATCTATATGCTGCATAGATAAAAAAAAATAATGTCAAAACAAGATTCCAAACAAACAAACTATCGTGAAACAGTAGTGAAACTCTCATGATAGAAACAATTACTATCGCCAAACTATCACGGAATTTTCACAAAACAGTTGTAAAATTTCGCAAAAAATAGCAGAACAATATATACATAAAGACAATAGACTTATTTTATCCTTGAGCCATTTTTCTGGAGTCATCAACTGTTATAACCAATATGAACATTTTATTTTTTTCACATTTTTTGCTGTTTTTTTTCTCGTAATCATTAATCCAAAAAGACAAATTTTTAAACAAATCACTATCAAGCTTCTCGTGAGAATTGACCTTGGTTGGATCAACCATTTTAAAGTGATTGTTCTCTTTCTTTTAAGCTTTTTTGCCGCCTTCCTTTTTTTCATTCCCTCCTTATCGGGGTTCTATTTTTCTTTATCTTTAGCTTATGTGTATTCTTTCCTTCCGCAGCATGGCCTTCCTTTTTCTCTTCCGCAGCATGTTCATTGGGGTTCCTTTGTTCTCTTTCTCTCTCTTCTTCTTTTTCCTCACTGTCAAGACTGCTGCGAAACAGTCTGTCCCTTCTCACCCTCCTTTTACTACCAAATTTATTTAGCAAATCAAATTGAAGCTCAACCAACTTTATCAATATTTCATCTTGGTTTTCATTAATCTTTACCTTTACTTGTTGTTGGTATGCCCTCATTCTTACTCTGATATTATGTATATCAACTTTCATTATACAAACATCCTTTGATATTCCATCCAATTTACTATCAAAGGAAGAGCCATGCCCAGGGGATCCTTCCTCATATTTAGCTATGGAAGTGGCATGGACTTGAGTAGTAGCAGTGGCAGTGGTAGGGACAGGGTTTCCTTGGGATTCCCTTTTTCATCTTCCTCATCACCTTCCTCTTTCCCTTTATCTTCAATAACAATCTCTTCTAAATTATTAAACTTCTAGAGTTACAAAATTCCTTCTCCTTCTTAGATGCCTTCATCTCAGGAAGCATGCAAAGCTGTAGAAAACAGTCTAAAAATGGGTTAGATAACAAAATATATGTCACGAAATGTCGCTAAACAGTCATGAAATAGTCATGAAACAATACAAAACAGTCACAAAACTGTCGCGAAACAGTCATGAAGCAATCACAAAACAATCACGAAACCGTCGCAAAACTGTCACGAAACTGTATCGAAATAATGAAAAAAATTTATTTGAAGATTGTACTTACTTTTTTCTAGTTCAAAGTATTGGCAAAATAAACTGCTGGGTTCTTCTTGCTGCCATTGTATATTGAAATTCTTGGCACAATTTCAGCAGTAGTGCCTACTTGCTGTATCTTGTTCGCAAACCTATGAACAAAGGACACTATGATCTCATAGATTCATATCTGTAATGCAAGAGTTAATATACGAACATTATATAAAGCCTCAGGCGTATGCATTCTCCTCCCCTTCATCTTATTTTTCTCCTCTGAGATCATCTCTACAATTTGTTTCGACGTGTCATTATGCTTCTCCTTCTTCACCAAGTAATTATTGCAAAAGTGTTTCATATCAATACCATATAAGGTAGCCTTAATTGACAATTTGCCTCAAGGGTAATCAAGGAACATCTGCTCATCTTCCACCATTTCAAATAGATCATTATCAACATATAGATATTTTTTACTTCATATCTATACAGGTATTGGCAAACTAAGTATATCAATCCTAACTTTCAACAATCTTCGGTATCATTGCAAGATTGAAAATAAGCTTCCAGCTTATACATCATCACCTTCTTCGTAGGAAGGTACTAAGTCACCAAACCTGGAACTTTCTTACCACCTTCCACAACAAGAAAAATTCAGATTAGCAACGGAATAATCCGTTGCAGAATCCGTTGCAAAAGTGTCTCCAACAGCTTCTGTGATAGAAAACAAGCCATGATTATTTAGCCCGTAGCTAATTTTTACCAACGGCATTTGCGACGGATAAATATTTTCCGTTGCTAAATCCGTTGCTAAATTTCTGTTGCTAAATTTTTGTTGTAAAATCCGTTGCAAAATTTCCGTTATAAGATCCTTTGCTAAATTTCCGTTGCCAATACCGTTGCTAAATATACGTTGCAAAATCCGTTCCAAAATATCTGTTGCAAAATCCATTTCTAAATTTCCGTTTTTGAATCCGTTGCAAATATAATATTAAAATAAAAAAATAAATGATAATAATTAATTTTTAAAAATTAATAATAATATGACCATTGCAAATTCCATTTCTAAATTTTGTTGCTATATCTATTGCAAATATAATATTAAAAAAATAATGATAAATCGTAATTGGAAATTCCATTTCTATTAATAATAAAATCGTTGCAGTTATAATAATAAATTAAAAAAATAAATGTTTCATTTACCGTTGCAAATATTATTTATGACAGTTTCATATTTTTAATACCAAATGCAATTTTCATTGCAAACATACAAAAAAAAAATTAAATTCTTCCATCTGCCATGCCATAAAAAAATTAATAAAAAATAAATAAATAAAGTCAAATCTTCATAGTAAATTAATATTTAAAATAAGTTTTTGAAGAAAAATAGATGATGAGATTACAAATTGAAGTGGTAAGAAGACAAATGATCAAATAGCCAAATGGAGAATCGAAGATTTTAAAGTTCAAAAGTAGAGATTAAAGAGCCAAGGATAGCGAGAATCAAAATGCAAGTTTGAAGATAAAGAGATAGCCAAGAAGAGTTCAAGAATTGTTCGGAAATGTTAAAACCGACTCAGGGTTATCTTAAAACCAAGATTGAGTTCAAAATTGCATCTAAAAATTGGCTAAGGCACATAACCGGTAATAACATCCCGTCGGATCAACTAAGTGACTAATAGGACATGCCAGCTAGTGGTACTCAATCAAGCCAAAATAGGTTCGGCTGAACACCCACCTCGGATCGGCTAAAGTTTTGTAGGACTAGCCAGCCGGAGGTAATTCAAACTGATGCGACTGAACATTTAAGATCAGCAACAATATGGAAAGAGATTAAAAAATAACGGTCTCATAATTGAAATTTTCAAGACTCCTCTTCTATACAAAAATGGCTTCATTTGTCAATATTATAACATTGAAAAAGATTCAAAAAGAACAGATGCACTTCTTCATATTCAAATCAAGAAATCAACACTTACAAATCAAGATCTCATCATCATCCCTACTCAAAAGTTCGATCTATTCAACCCTCATATTCAAAGCCTTTGAAGGAAGAATCAAAACAATGCTTTGAGCTATTCATTGGTATCATTTTTTAGAGGACTGTTTGTAAGATTGAGAGTTCATTACTTTCATATTCAAACTCGATCTTGTAAGGTTTCTACCAACTTTGTTGTAAACGAGTGGTTTATAAACTTCTAAATGCAGAACCGGTTTGAGTAGTACCTATTTATACCATATTTCAAATTTTCGAATTCAAATTATAAATAATGAATCCAACCTTGTTGGTTACAACTTTTACTATTTTACTTTTCTCGCCATACTCTATCAAAAAAATCCTAAAACTAAGGTAGGAAGAACCTTCAATCCTCCTCTGTGAGTTAATGGAACCCTGTTCGAAGTGATTTCATACCCATCAAAGAGTTAGTTTTGTGAAAAAAGGTTAACATTACCCACAAGCCTACTCTATCATGGTTTGAGTTGTACTCTCAAGCCTACTTGGTCGTAGTTTGACTAGCACCAACAAGTCTATAAGGTTATGGTTTGAGTAGCACATGCTCATTTACATTGTCACGATTTCAGTAGAGCTTAAAAATCTACTTATCTATGATTTGAGTAGAACTCGCAAATTTACTTGGTACGGTTGGATATCTCCCATCAACTATTTGTTGTAAAGATCCAGTTAACACTCGTGAAGATTAGCCAATTTGTAACTTTAGGTTATAAAGTTATAAGGGAACGAATGAGAGCCTTAGAGACTAGATGTAAGGGATCATATCGATATTTGATCGAACCAGTATAAAAATTGTGCATCGTGTTCTTCTTCTTACTCTTTAAATTTCACATCTTATTATTGCTAGACATCGTTGCATAAGTTTTTGAAATAAAAACTGGACTGGAATTATTTTTAACCAAAAATATTTTTATTTGAGAACCAATTCACCCCCATTTCCCCTCTTGGTTTGCTATTTGGCTTAACACTATCTAACTCTGGACAATTAGATTGCCAAACATCTCAAACTATCCAATACCTATCATGATCTATTACTAGTTGGAAGATTAATTTCACCATTTCTCGACCAAACATCTTTTTTGCGATAAATATTTTGTGTTAATTTATGCACACTCCATATGTCCCATACATTGAGGCCACAATTTGAGTTCTTCGTTACTTACCTCGTCACATGGTCTCCTTTTTCTATTGCACAAATTTTCGAGGTCACAACATATTTAGGTTCCGACTGGGCAAGTTGTCTGATAACTTGGTGTCCTACTTCATCGTTAAGCTTGGTTTCTATTCTATTTCTTAGCAAACCAAAAAGCAAGATGTTATTTCACAATATTATATTGAATTTGAATACATGCTATAGCCTCTACTACATGTGAAATCATGTGACTCCGACAACTTTTACTTGATCTTTATGCTTCCATCAAGGCACCACCGACACTATAGTCTGACAATACCTCAACCCTTAATATTGCTCACAACTCAATCTTTCAGTAGTGCACCAAGCATATTGAGATCAATTGCCACCTAGTGTGCGACAAATATCGTGATTGTCTCATTTCTATTCATCAAATCTTGACGAATGACAAACTAGCAGACATTTTTACAAATGCACTCGATGTTGACCAGTTTCATAGCTCTTTTGTTTTTCATGGCATTTCTTCCTTACACTCTCAACCTTAAAAAGGAGTATTAATCGAATGAGGAGATCCAACGATTACGAGATTGAGTGATGGGATCATAGAAACGTACAAAGAGGAGATTCGGCGATTAAAGGATTGAATGATGGGATTACAGAAATTGACAATGATGAAATCAATCTCCTTCATTATAAGTTCTGGAGAATATGAAATAACAACCAAGTATTTTAATTCTTAATTTACTTTATGTTTTGTATGAATAGAGACTGAAGTAGTGATGCTTTCATCTACTCATAAATACTCCATCCATCCACAATAATAGGGCCAGTTTGACCGGCACATGGTGTTAGTATGATTTCAAAAGTAGTTTTTCAAAATTTGATTGGAATGTACATTACCAAATTTGCCCTTATTAATTTCATCTTATTCACCCCACTTACAATAATGAGTGGGCAAAATTGATAATACATTAAAAAAAATTTAATCATTACACATCTAAAAATTAAAATGGGCAATTATTTAGAACGTCCCAAAAAGGAAATTGGGCATATTATTTATGGATGGAAGGAGTATATACATAATATTTAATTGAATATTTATATGACACAATTTGTTATGCATTGGAACTCGTTATAAATAATACTCTGTCTATCCACAAAAAATTGAATCACTTTCCTTGGTTGGAATATTCAATAATAATTATTTTGGGTGAAATCTCACTAATTCCCTCATCGTTATTAAGGAGTAAGAATATGATAAATAATACTCCTTCCATCTCAAAAAAAAATTAACTTTATTGAAAAGCCAATATTTTAACAACTAAACTATTAAGTGAGCTCAAAAACATTAAATATGATTTAAGTTTACAAGTTTGCCCTTAAAAAATGTGATTTTAGTGTACTAACAGAGGTGCACATTTTTTGCACGTGATTTATAAACTTACTTCCTCCATTCCTTTTTAATTATCACTTTATAGATTTTTTTTAATTCCTTTTTAAGTGTCCATTTAGAAAATCAATAAAGTATTTTTTTTTTCTTCTAATTTTACTCTATTAATGGATTAAAATGATTTTGAGTATTTAATGAAAGTAATAGAGTAAAATATTATTTCTTTTCTCTACAATTGAGGCCAATTAATAATTTTTTAATTCATGTTTTTTAACTTAAAGTGATAATTAAAAAGGAATGGAGACACTGACTTACTCCCTAGCTTAGATCCTTATGCATTCAAATTTACTCACAACTTCAGACGTGCAATCCTGCAACTTGTGCGACGATGGACAGTGCCTATTTTGCAATCTGCTAGTTTCACAACATAGAAACATAATAGACAGTTAAGGCATTCTATAAGTACAAGAAGCACGCTTCACGATAAAGGCAGAATAATAGATTTTAACCTCCAAAGTAAACGTATAAATATCTAAATTATTCGGACATAGTAGTATTCTTAAATTCGTAACTTAATAATATACAAAATCTAACAATAGCATGAGCATTGTATGCATGTTCGTATGTGGTTCCTAAAATTTAACTACAGTTTCATTATCGAAAGTTTATGCTAACTTTCAGAAAAGCACAACTCCGAAACCTAGCAAAAATGCTTCGTGATAGGATTACAGAACACGTACCTCACGACTCATACTTACTCTTGAATCTTTATCTTGGAGTTTTTTATTTCACATTGGGAAGCATACTCACTCGAGCCAACGTACCTAAGACTTTATGCAATGAGATTGTTTGTGAATGGTCTTTCCTGCCACGTGCATCGCACAAGGCCTAACAAAAGAGGCATAAGATCCAATGTAGTACAGAGTAAATATTTTTATTTTACACTGAAGGAACCCAATGTGGTTCCCTGGAAAATTGGTAGGTGTTGGTAGGTGTTACTTGAATTTTAGGTAACATATCTCATAAACACTTAAGTATGAATGTTGTTAAACCAAAATGGCAAACCAAAAGAGATGGAGGGGGAGAGGGGGGATGAATTGGTTCACTTTAAAAATTACCAAGCAAAAATGTTCTCCCTCTTTTTCAAAACATGTGTTATGATATGTATGATGAATGAACAATTATTAACAATAATGAAATGTACAAGAAAATAAAGTGCAAGTAAGAAATACGATACCGCAATATATAGTGGTTCTGTAGTAACTTTGCCCATGGTATATCGACAAAGTCCATATGTACACTTCTTCAAGATTGTTCACCTTCAGTTCCTTTTAGTTTAAAATGTAAATTCTTATACACTAAATAACCCATTAGTCTTATTGGGTCCTAATCGTAACTGAAATCAAATAGTTTAATGGGTACGACATCCACCACTAAACAGTAAACTAATAGGTTCCGGACAAGGGTACGGAAAAAAAAAAATACGTCCAACATTTACAACATGTAAACACATCAAAATAAAATCAAATTATGATATGCTAATACGTGTGCATTCCCAATTCTTGTCGAATAAACACATTGCTCCTCATTCAACAGTTTTGTGAAAATATCGGCTAATTACTTTTCTGTACTTATGTAGTTCAAACCAATATCGCCTTTTTGTACATGTTCTCACAAGAAATGATGTCTTATTTTAATATATTTTGAGCGGGAGTACTGAATGGGATTTTTTGAAAGATTTATTGTACTTGTGTTATCACATATAAGTGGCATATGATCATATATACAATCAAAGGCACACAATCGATATATCATCCAAAACATTTGCGCACAACAACTACCTAAGGCAAAATATTCCGCCTTCACCGTAGAAAGAGCGATCTAATTTTGCTTCTCGCTAAACCATGAAACCAATGCATGGCCTAAAAAGTTGCAAGTGATGCTAGTAATTTTCCGATCGATACAACTACTGGCAAAGTCAACATTGGAATAACCTACTAAATCAAAGTTTGTGCATCTAGGATAAAATAAGCCTAAATCATGTGTGCCTAAAACATATCAAAATATACATTTAGCTGCTACAACATGTGATTCTTTAGGACATGATTGAAACCTAGCACATAAACATATGTTAAACATTATATCGGGACTACTTGCGATTAAATAAAGAAGTGAGCCAATCAAATCTCGGTAGAGTTTTTCATATACCATTTTATCCAATTTGCCCTTATCAAGTTTAGTCATTGGAATCATTAGAGTCAACATTAGTTTGGTATCGTCCATCTTGAATCATTTGAGCAAGTCGCGCGTGTACTTTGCTTAACTGTTATGGATCCCTTCTGGTGTTTGCTTGATTTATAATCCAAGAAAATAGTTGAGCTCTCCCATTTTGCCCATCTCGAATCCAACTTGCATGCACTCAAAAAATTCCTTGCACATACACTCGTTAGTGGTACTAAAGATAATATCATCAATATAAATTT
>MKEJ01070372.1:211-15174 GCA_001753735.1 Embelia ribes | reverse complement strand
TTTTAGAGTTACCTATTTCCTCCACATTATAGATCAAGCTCATGCCAATTAAGGAACAGTTTGAGCAATTTAATCAATATGGAGATATCTTTACATTTTTTTTTTAATGAAAAATTCAAAAGTATTTGCGAAGAGCAATTGAAGGAGTATTACACTAAACTTCAAAAGTTCTTGGAATACAATGAACATGGTGATATTTATGGGGATGAGTTATTTCAATAATTTAAACATTTGAAAATAATATTGCCAAGAAAAGTGACAAAATCAATTGACATACTTGATTTTATAAGGTCTTATTGGAAAGATGGGAGTTTTCAAATGGTATGGACAGCTTATCTAACTTTGTTGACTATACTGATTTTAATTACTTCGCAGAAAGCTGATCAACACTTACCTTTGGACTACCATGTCACAAGGAAGATTAAGTGGATTGGCTATGAATTCAATTGAAAATGAGTTCTTGGATAAGTTAAAGTATGATGAGTTGATTGAAGAATTTGCTTCAAAAAATGCAAGGAGAAGTGTGTTTCTTTGAATCGGTTCGCGGTAATTATAAAGAACTATAATCGGATTATCTTTTGCTGTAATTAATACTAAAAAAATATAATATAATTTTCATTTTGTTTTTTGTTCTTGACTTGTATGTCTTTTTTTTGTGACATAATAGAAGGGGCAAAAATTTTTATGTCGGGTTTAGGCAACCCAATAGATAGGGCTAGCACTGTATTGATCCCACTGGATGAAATCATAATTCATGATATCAATGGATGTGTTAGGATTGTTAGATTATGGGATACGGCAAGGCGGTGTAAGGATAGTACCATCAATATAACCAAAAAAGTTTTGCATGCATAGTCACAGAACGAGTTGTTTTTCCAGAGCAAACAATTGTCCCCGATCAACTTGATGGTAAGGAAGTGTTGTAATCATATAATAGTAGCAATAGTAACATTAGGCGAAGCCTATTCTCATCCATAGTCAATGGCATAGCTTTGCTTATCCTATGAATCTGCACATCTCATACACTCAATATAATTGTTGGTACAAGATGGCAAATCAATAAGGGGTAAATTGGATTTCTTTAAAAATTATCGAGTTAAAATATTATTTCCTCTTAAGTTTAAATAAAAGTGATAATGATTATTGATTATTGTAATTGTGCAGAGCAATGAGAATACTAATAAAATTTAAGGAAAGATATATGATATTTGGTGATATATAGTAGTTCCTTAAAAACTTTGACATTGCGTTAAAGCCTCTACTCTACTTTTTCAAGGTTTACCCATGAGTTCTCTTTAGTTTCTGGCGAAATCGTTGCACCTTAAAAGACTAGTTAGTGATCCCAAATAGATTTGTGGGTGACTTGAAACCATTACAACCTTGATCTACTTGAGTTTCTAGTTCGAGCTTACACTCATAAATCGAGTATAATATCTCTTACAACTATCTAATTCACTCAAGAATGAGAGATTATTAATCACTCTCAATATTACAATAAGTTTGAAAACAAAAAATCTCCACTCAACCCCTTTTACAAACATATTATAGAATCTTTATACTAGTAAGAACTAAAAAGGAGGGAATCTTAAACTTTTGGCATTTTAGATTTTAACTTCTTGGCTTTTGAGCTTGTGAGATAATGATGTACCATCAATAGAGTAATAAGGTTGAGTATATATTGGCCTTGGATAAGATAAGGTGTGCCCTAGGTTTGCCATAGGTTCAAAACATTGAGCCATCGTGAGAGGTACTTTTTGAACTTTAAAGATTTGCTATCTTATATAGTTTGGCAACTCCGAGTTCAATATCTGTGACTATTTGGCGACTAGCAGCCATCGTACATAGAAAAAAATATTATATTTTTACACATTGGTTCTTCAAGTAGGGACTCTGACATAGTTTGTCTGATGGGTTATCCGGTGACCTAGAGGCATCGAACAACCTCCAGGTAGTCTAAAAAAAGCCCATGAAAAAATTGCCTTGAACCATAGCTTTTTGACTTCTTTTCACAACTTTATCTACTTGTCTCGTTTCTTAATTTTTATAGCATTTTAACTTGCAACACTAGATAAAAATTTTAGTACAACAATAATACAAGACTTGTGTATTTTTCACAAATTTTGTTATCATAAAAAAATAACTCTTTTTAATTTAAACATTGGAGCAACACTAGTCCTATACTCAATACATTAGAAGCTCATGACCTTACTTTACTAGGTCATCTGCTCTTCATCAGTCATACTCGAAATTAACTTGACTCGTATTAGAACTACTCGAGCTTGGAGTTTAAATTTAAGTTTGAGCTCAAACTTGATTTGGCTAATAATAAGCAACCTCAAGCTTAACTCGGAGATTATTTTTTTCTTTCATAGTGATAAATAAATGTACTTATTTACATATATGTGTGTGTGTGTGTATTAATATAAATATAAATCTATTTATCTTTATATATTGCTCGAACTACTCGCGAGTTCAAACGAATCGAGTGTATTAATATTTAAACTCGATACGAACTTGAATTAAGCATGAAAGCCTACTCGTTAAGAGCTTGAGTCATAGCCACCCCCTAATGACATGTAATATCATATTTTCTTTCTGCAAGTTATGTGCTTTTTAACAACACAAATGCCCCAAAATTTTGAGTTTTCATGACTTGAAATGTTGCCTTGTATTATGGATGAATTTTTATGCTTTACTCTAATAAACTGAGATGTCAAAGAGTCATTGTGAATAGGAATGAAGTGCTAACTTTAGCAACATTCCAACCAATTAACTCCCACCAAATAATCCAAGCCAAAGTGGCTCTTAAGCCATTCGGCATGTCCATAGGCGACCTTCCAATTCTTGTCATAATACATATAATTCCAGTTGACGATGTCATCTTCGCGCCAAAATACTTACCTTTCAAATCCATAATTCCCACAACATATTTCCCTCATTTCGCCATCGTTCACCTCTTTAGCTCTGCTTCTCCCTAGCTATTGACGGTGGAATATCAACCCTCAATGGCAAATTACACTAGCTTATTCGAACACAAATTTCTAATTTTGGTGACAAAGGTCTATTACCTTATGTATTGACTCAAATTCAAATAAATCAAATTAATTTACCCATGAATTATTGGAAACATTACAAAACTATTTTTATTTAGTCCATTATCCCGATTTGATTAAGCCTGTAGAAAGAGAAAGTGGGAAGAAAGGGTGAAAAGAGTTGGTAGGAAGAGAATGAATTGTTGATAGCATTGTGTTTTTCTTTGTCAACCCCACACATTAATTATACATTAATTAATGCTAAATAAGAGTCTAGTTGATTGCAAAATGGGGTGCGAGTCTAGTCCGCTCATCCCTCATGATATTTTGATTACAATTATATTATATATATAAATGATAAATGTACACTCACTAAATATACGAATACAAATATTTATTGTGGCAATATTTTGAATACCAATATATTATAGTCAATGATGTCACGTATTTACATCATGACTCTCCAAAAATATTGTGTCAAATTATAATAATTTTGACTTAAAATAATGTTTATGTTAGAATCATCCAAATAATTTTAAAAATATCTAATAACACAAAAATTCTATATAAGGTCTCAAACTAAATACGTATAAGAGCTTTATTATTTCCCTTTTTTGCCTTAAGCATTCTTTCTCTTTGATAATTACCAAGCGTTAATATCATTCTTTATATTTGGGATATATATCTCATTTAATTTATCAAATGAAAACTTTTGGACCATAAATATATATATTTTTTAAGAAATTTTAAGAAAATGGTAGAGTGGATTTCTAAGTAAAAAGCTAACTATTCATAATT
Organism: Embelia ribes; assembly: GCA_001753735.1. Lineage (NCBI taxonomy): Eukaryota > Viridiplantae > Streptophyta > Magnoliopsida > Ericales > Primulaceae > Embelia > Embelia ribes. Next base: position 11,344 of record MKEJ01070372.1, on the reverse strand, counting down.
TTTTCTATAAAGGATAATATTTTCCAATTAAATATTTAAAAAATAACCAAGATTAGGCATAATATATCTTTATATTTTATTATATTGATATGTGATTATTTTAAAATAAGTTTATAGAAAGAACAGTGTACATATAACTCCTAAAATATTGATTTTTATGTAACTAACATAAATGACTTCCCATAAATTTGGTTTTATTTCTAATTAATCAAGAAATTATGCTACTCTCACTTGTAATTACGCAAATACATGTACATTGTATTTGCAATACATACATATACCAAACCCCTCCAATACCAATTGATTCTCTCTGATTGATTCAAAGAGATTATCTCTCTCTTACCCATCTCTGGATTTCGCCGCCGCCTCCTCTCTCATCTGATCACTCAGGTTTTCGATTACTCAAATCCATTTGGCTGATTTAAAAATTTAATCTTAAATTGATTCTTGTGTTTAATTAAATCAAGAAAATGTTCCTACTAGTAGATCCAGGGGGGTTTCTGGTAAATAATGTGAAATGAGATGAAATTTAGATAGAGATAGCAATTGAATACTTTTCTCTTGTATTTGCAGTGACACAAATTGCTTGTCGATGGTGAATCATCGTGAAACCTATGTTTTTAGCTTGTTTCTTATTTGTTTCTTAGTTCAATAATCATGAAACCTATGTTTTTGCATATAAACCCATGTTTTTTTCGGGTTAAATGATGTGAAATGAGATGGATTTTAGATGGAGATTGCAAGTGAGTGCTTTTTTAGTGCAGCATCTTAGCAATGAAAGTTATTTCTTGTGAACCAATTAATTGTTGATGTGAATTCAGTTCAAAAGTATCACTTTTTAGCTTATTCCTATTGTGTTATGTTGTTGCATAAACACGAAACCTATGTTATTGGGTATAAACCCATGTTTTTTGTTTTTGTGAGAGAGGCTGTTAGTACATTGAAACTGCAGTTTTCTTTCAGAAAAAAGAAAAAAGAAAAAAAATAAAGAAGACTTCTTAGCTTGTGAGCTGAACCCAGAAAGTTCTTAGCAAAAGTTTTGGAGTGAAAAATGTGGAATAATATTATCTACTATAATATTTGGCTCTTTTGATTTTGTCTTTTTAATTGATTCTTGCATTTAATTAAATTGAGAAAATGTTCTTGATAGCAGATTGAGTGTTTTTTCTGGTAATTGAGGTGAACTTTAGATAAAGATAGCAATTGAGTGCTTTTTTATTGTTGCGTCTTAAAAAGGAAACTAATTTGCAGTGGCCAAATTAACTGTTGATTGTGAATTACTTCAAAAGTATCGTTTTTAGCTTGTTCCTAATTTGTTATCTAGTTGTATAATTATGGAACTTATGGTATTTCATTTTAAATCATGTCTTTTTTTTTTCGTGAGAAAGATTGTCAGAACATAAAAATGGTAGTTCTTTTTTTACCAAGTTTTTATTTTTTATTTTTTTAAAAAAAAGATTGCTTCTTTGCATCTTAGAAATGAAGCTAATTGGCAGAGACCTTAGTAATTTTTGAAGGTGAATTCATTCAAGGTACTTTTTTTGAGCGTGTTGCAAATTTGTGTTTAGTTGCAATATCACAAAACCTATGTTAATTTTTTTCTTTTTTAGTCTTTGTGAGAAAGGCTGTTAGTTTATAAAAATGGTAGCTTTGTCCAAGATTTGATTTCGAAGAAGAAATTCTAAGCTTATGAGCTGAACCGGAAAAAGTATTAAGCAAAAGCTTTGGAGTGAGATTTGTGCAACAATATAGGTATCTTCAATCGAGGATAAGATGAGAGTCTTCTAAGGTGATGTGGGCATGTTATGAGGAGAATTATAAGTGCACAAATTAGAAAGAGCTAGAATGTTAAAAGGAAAGAAGTGGTAGGGTAGACCTATATGATCATCAATGCAAGTGATAAAATGCTATTAGAAATTTAGATGATCAAGTTGCCTCATATGAGAATGAGTGGTATAGGAAAATTCAAATTAACAACCTAGCGCAGTATCCTATTTGGGTTCCATATATCTTACCCTAATGGTTGGGACTTGGTGGTGGTTGTTGCACTAGCAAAGACCAATAAAAGCTAAGTACGTTATGTTTCCTTATTTTGCTTTCTTCTTTGTATTTTCATATCAATTTTATTAGGAAGACTTATAGGAAGCTTTTCTTTCAAAATATATCCATGCACTTTCCGTGTTTTAAGAAGTTTCTTTCTATCTTTTACCTGAAGGACATGGGCGCTTCCACCATCATTTCTACATGCTTATGTAATATGTATAGGCAATGTTTTAGCAGCGACCCTTTGCCTTCCTGCAGAAAATGTTTGGTTAAGTGGAGTTCTTATCTTCTCTTTGAAACTGTGGTATTTATTGAATTTTTTCACACCATTTTACTTTCGTTGGTTAGAAGTGGCCATGGTTACTAAAATTTGCTTGATGAAATGCCAGTCTCTGTTGTTGATCAGCAAGATTTGTGCAATGGTAATTTTTTCCTTTCTCTGAATGTTGAGATTGTGATTAAGAGTACTAATCGTTGTGGCTGATTTATGATCAGATTTGTTGGCAGTAAGGATGTCAACTCCGGCAAGAAAGAGATTAATGAGAGACTTTAAAAGGTTGCAACAGGACCCTCCTGCAGGGATCAGTGGTGCTCCTCAAGACAACAATATAATGCTTTGGAATGCGGTTATATTTGGGTTTGTTGTAAACATAATTTTTTTTTTCTTGCAATTGTTGTATTTTCGAAATGAGAACCATTTCTTTGCACATTTACCATAACACAGCTTAAGAGTACCTTCTAATTTTCACTTATGTTTGACTTGCAGTCCTGATGACACTCCATGGGATGGAGGTATTACTCTAATTGTCTATAGTTCGACTTTTGTATTTCAATGAAAGTTTAATCTCAGTTGGCACATATACAGTTGTTGGTTTATTGTGGGATTGTAATTGAATGGTTTTGCAATGTTACGTTGCATTTTTCATCTGTGCATTTCTATCCTGCATCTTCACTTATGGGGCTCAGTTTCCCCCTTTCTCCATGTTCTTTTTTGTCCCATTTGCTTGGTCGTAATAATTAATTTTAATTGGCAATCTTTTGCTTTTGATGTCTGTGATGTTCTGCAAAGTTCAAAGCATTCCTAAGGAGTTCCTTTGTGCAAATTTCTTTGGTCTCCCCATTTACATGTCTTAAGTTCTTTGGTGAGGATGCCTATCTCTTCTTTGAGGAAATTTAAATTTTGAGAACAATTTGTTTGTAGGTGGATGGGAGATTAATTTTAGTGAGGTGGTGTTTTTTTTCTATCAAGCCGGTGCTTTCAAGCTTTCTATTCGGGAGCCGCTTTGTAGATTTAATTTGGTGATGATAGTCTGTGTAGGGAGGTTGTAGTGGAGACTGGAGAGTATGTGAGTTCATCATGTGGTTGAAAATAATGGGAACCCCATAGAGGTTTTCTCTTCTATGGAAATTGATGTGGAAATCAAAGGCCCCTCCACACATGTTTTTTTTTTGTTTACGACAAGTGTCTATATAGATGGCGTACAATTTTTGGAGATAGTGTCTGAGTAGTCGGCTTTTTACCTAAATTTGGATGCGGAGCTTTGCGTTACTAGGAAATAATCTTTTATATGCTAGTAATAGGCTAGGGTCAGAAAGATTGGTGAATACTAGTTGTATGCAGTAGATATATATAAGTGAAGTTTCAAAACTATGGATGCTTTAACCTTAGTTGGTTAGTAATACTATATTGATATATCTGGGATGGGGTTTGTGTCATTTATTGTGAATTATTTTTTCTTTTACCTCCAGATAATTTCCTTTGTTGTTCAATTTCTTGTTCTTATTATGCTCCTAATAATGGTGTTGATACTTGACACTTTCATATTGTGTCCATCAGGTACGTTCAAATTGACTCTTCAATTTTCTGAGGACTATCCGAACAAGCCACCAACAGTGCGTTTTGTTTCTCGAATGTTCCACCCAAACAGTAAGTTGAACGCTCAACTCTTTGTTTTCACAAGCGCTTAAGTGGTTTCTAACTTATATTCTGCTGTCCTTGTACTGGAGACATGTTCTTCTCACCGTTTGTGTCAAATATTTTCACCTCTTGGGCTGCATTTTTCCAATTAAGAGAATTTCTTTGAGTTGTTGTGACGTATTATCGTCAAAATTCAAAAGAATAATGTACATGGTTTTTAACATAAGTACGATAGGGTTTTTGGCAAGTGCTTACTTATTGCAACCTTTTCAGAAATAGTGTTCCACAAGTACGCTTCGCCTTGTATGTTTTGTTTGTGTGCTATACTTTTACTTGTCTGATCAATTATTTTAGCAAATTAAATCAATTTCCATGCTGAGTCCCACTTTGTTGTCGCAGTTTACGCAGATGGAAGTATTTGCTTGGATATTCTACAAAATCAGTGGAGTCCAATCTATGATGTGGCAGCTATACTGACTTCCATTCAGGTCTGTTGTGTTTATCTTCCACTTATTAATTAGTGTGTTGAACTTGAAACCTTTGAAGTCCTTCGTTGGGCTACAAACGGACTGGTCTTCTTTCTTAAATCTTCTCTTGGTTATATAACCTGTAAATCATTGCTTTGTTTGGGGATTATCAGCAAGTGTAGAACTATATATCATCGTGTTGTAATTCTTTAGTTTGAGCTGCATAAATGTTTTTTCTCCTTGAAAAATAGCGAACGACTGAAGTAATCCATGATATTACCTGAACTTGCCCACCCTCTTCTCTCCGCTAGTGTTTTAGATCAATCTATGAATCACATGTTTTTTATTTCATAATTGGCCCTTTGGAAAATGAACTGCTAAAAATCATCGCTCCTGCTTTTCAAAAGATAGGGTGTGATTAGAGCTGTTCGGCATCCTTTTTCTAACAGAGATACCTTCAAAGGCGACTTTTAACCAGTTTTATCTTTTATAGTCGTCGATTTATTCCTAAGGTCTCTATGCCTATGAATCTATTTACTTATTCTCTGTGCTCATGAATATTTTTTTTTGTGTACCAATATGTATTATATTTTACTTTTGTGTAGATTCTAATAACTGGTTTTTCTGTTTCAGTCATTACTCTGTGATCCGAACCCAAACTCTCCAGCGAATTCAGAAGCTGCGCGAATGTTTAGCGAGAACAAACGTGAATACAACAGGAGAGTGAGAGAAATCGTCGAGCAGAGTTGGACTGCTGACTGATGATATCTGTTGTTGGGGTGCCGTTTAACTTTCCCAATATAGTTAAATGGCCTGTTTGAATAACATTCAATCCTAGAAAATGATTGTTGTGTTGAAAAAACATGTACTTTGGATTGCGTAATGTGTTTGCTTGTGTTTAATGGATGAATTTCTAGGATTTCCTTATTTCGATTTCTCTTGTACTTGCCCCTTTTTTCGAGCTGGTGTGCGCAAAAAGGCTTTTTAGGCATAAATAATCTATCCATGTTTTGCATATAGATACCTAAATGGCAAGATCTCGTGTGTTGAGAGTCTTGAGACGATGTTTGTAAGGGAGTTTTGTATGAGAAATTTACTACCTATTAAGGCAAGATCGCGTGTGTTGAGACAATGTTTGTAAGTGAGTTATATACGATAATTATACTCTAAAGAAGGAGTGGTATCTGAAAAAAGAAGATATGTCGATGGTGCATAACAGAAGTGAACCTCGTCTGCTTTTATGAACCAAAACTGGAGAAATGTCAGGACGAGTATTACACTTGGCAACAAAATTGGAAATAAAAACAAAATGAAAACACGAAAGCCGAGATTAGAAAGAGACGAAAGAAATATGGACCAAGGGCGGGGAAAGAAAGGGCATTGTAAAATTGGAACGAGGCGTAGGAACAATAAATCCTGGTTGCAACCACAATATGTACATACCCTTCTGCAAAAAAATATGTACGGCTTTATTAGTATAATAGAAGAGGTACTATAATGTTACATTTACCACCCATGAAACTTTATGGAGTTTATTTCTACAAGGACAATTAGCTTCATTTATCAACCAAATGCACAAAAATGGTCTTTTTCACAAACTTGTAATCGACCGACACTGATGAAACACTAACAATCTGTGTACGTTATAATAATACAAGCTCGCTTTATAGGGGGAAAAAAACAAACAAATTCTCATTTATCATTGCATAATTACAGAACAAAAAGGAGAACTGCAGAACTAGAACTTTGCGTTCAGGTTTCCGCTGCTAGTCCATTCTTCCTGGACTTGAATCGAGTACTGCAAGTGCCAAAGCACGTCTTCTATTATCGGGCGTGAGCTCGGATCTTCCGATAGACACTTCATTGTGATTTCGACGGTAGTTTTTAGCGAGTCATAAGCAAAAGTTCCGCGAATTGACGGGTCTATCGCGTCTCTCAGTCTTGATGGTGACTCCGCTAAGCTTGTTTCAAGCTGTCAAACAAACACCAATGTTAGAATGTATCAATATGACTATACTCTATAGATATATATTCGATGAATGAGATCGTATTTATACCTTGAGCCTCAGTTCTTCTAGGGCACTTTCGGAAGTGATCGGTTTGCCTGTTAGCACTTCTAGCAGAACGACACCGAATTGAAAGATATCGCCTTTTTCTGAATTTTCAGTGCTGCATTATTGAAATTTAATGAGAAACACAAATTGCTTATTTGGTGGGTATATCGATACAAATAACAAGCGTAAAAAATGGGTACAGAATTACCTATTAACACGTGTCGAAGTGTCTTCTCCATTAAGAGGACTCTCCGAACCTATCTGTGAAATCAAATACCCAAAGTAGATTAGGATAGAACATTTTTTTATCTAAATCTTTTTTCGAAATGTGAAATAGAAGTTTAGTTGCAACCTTTAACCAAAGACTAGATGAATCCAGCTTCAAGGTTTAAGATTTTTAAATTAAAATGATAAGTTAAGCATAGGCATAAAAGTTAAAAAAGCAGAACGGCTTAAGCGCAAAAGCTGCAACCAAACAAGGCAATAGTGTCGAACCTTGGATGGCAATGATATGTTATAGCTACTAATTTTTGCAGTTAAAGTATCATCCAAGAGTATACTATCAATCTTCAAATCATTGCCATAAATCCCAGGTGAAATCCCAGTGTGCAAGTATTGAATTCCTCTTGCAATGCCAATTGTAATCCCCATTCTCTGTGGCCATTTTAAATATTCCCTCCTTTTCCAGTCTGCCAAACACACAAAAATAGAAAATAAATTTAAAAATAAATGATCTATAAGAGAAAAAATTCTTTAATTTCTTGCCAATTTTTAAGCTCATGCCCTTCACTTGATTTATCCTTACCTCACAAAAAACAAAGAAATGTTCTTAAAAAGCAATATAGAACCTTTGACGTAATGGTAACATGTGGAAACACCCACTAAGTCGATAACAACTTTTTTGGAAACTTAAAAGAAGCTTTGACAATTAATTAATAATCAAGAAAAATATGTATAGAATTAATTTTTTTAGCACTTTTGTCGTCAAAAGTTTTTCATTTTTATTCTTCTGAATTATGAGTGTTGGTGTAAATGCAAATTGTCGAATTCAGCTATAGAAGCACAAGTCTTACTGGTATTCTTAAAATTTGATCGCAGTTTTCCAATTGTGATTTTAAATATCCCACATATTTCCCACCCGCTTTATAATTGTATCCACAGATTTCATAACTGCATCCTCGTTTCCCGTTTCCACCTCATTTTTATCCCACGTTTTCCGTCTCATTTCATGCTTCCATTTTCATTTATGACAATTGTGAACTTTTATCGCCTTAACTTTCTAGATAGTAATGTCAAAAAAAAAAGGTTACCTAGAAGGTGATCCCTGAGAGAGCCATTGGAGACATGTTCAAGTGCAATAAATACAGTGCTAGTTGTAGTTGAAGGGTGGTCCTGGTATGTGACAATGCAGTGTCCTAAAACGCTCACCAAGTGTCGATGTCGCAGTTTCGAAATCACTTCCATGTGTTGTTGCAGGTTTTGGTTTGAATGTTTCTGTTTCAGCTTCAGGCACTTCACCAGGACCATCAATCCATCTCGAAGCCACCCCTTGTACAGCTGTTTTGAAAGATACATACATACATATATATATAACACCATGAGTAATGACATACCTTCCTAGTCATATACAATAAGTTTACAAACTTTTATGCGTCAATTTATAGTTAGTTGTCGGTACACAAATTATTTTATTTGTGGGTAATTTGCTTCCAATAAATAAACATGCTAATATGATGTGATATTAGTGTTTCGATGATTAATAATGAGATGCCTTACACAGAGTTGTTTCCTCTTAATCAGCCCCATAGATAAGTAAACATAATTATCCACCTTTGAAAAAGGAAAGAAAAAGGCACCCAATTATTCGGGTCTTTCTTTTGTTCTTGTATCTTAATAATTTTCCTATAGAAATTGCACAATTACCTTAATTGGATTTGAGAGAGAACTTTTGTGAATTGAAAATGATATGAATATACAAGTATGTATGTATGCATATACCTGTCCTTGAGATCCTTCTGTCACCAAATTTGAAGGGTCAAAATTGTTGGTAGCATCTTCCATTTCCTCTAATGTGAAAACATTATATGGTGGGAGTCCAAGTACTGCATATCTTACACTACTTGTAACATGCCCTGTAATAATCATCATAATAATGAATATAGAAACTTATATCTTACACTATATTTTCACATCATCCCTCTAATAAATATAGAAACTTATATGAGCTACCTTATGATTGCAAGAAATACTCGTAATATAATGTATAGAGAGTGTGTGAATCAAGATTTTGTTCGTCGATATTTTCTTTAGAAAGAGTATCAACCAGAGATGTTGTCACATAAGTGTCGATAGACTGTCAATATATTATTACATGAATTATATTTTATCCAAATATCATAATAACTAGCCGTATTGTAGAGTTAGTAATTATTTTGAAAGTTGATTCTAAAAATCTAGGCTAGATCACAATATTTAATGGCAATCTAATACAATCACCCAAATTTGTTGGGACATTATTTTCATGGAATTTTTTAGAGACCTGTATTTTCATGATATTAAAAACATTATTATCTTGATGACCCTTGATGACAAATATAAGCATTACAAATATATAAAAGACGAGTTAATGAGCATTACAAATATATAAGTTTCACTATTTTCAGTTCCTAAAGTGAGAAAACGAGAACGAAAACAGAAACAAAAAAGACTTACTCCCATCAATGGCAGGCGAGCTGCGAATCGATTGCTTATCGAAAGCAAAACTCTCAGTTTTGAAATCACTTCCTTTCTTCCTCTGGGCTCTTTTCAAAACCACCGAAATCAACAACCCAATAGCAATAACACATATAATAACTCCTACAATAATAACAAAAATCAAACCAAGTTTGATACTCGATTTATTTGCCCCCTTTCGATCTTTAGCCGGAGGTTGAACAGCTAATGCTTCTTCTTGGCAAAACCTATACGGGTGCTGATACTTCGATCCCCCATTAGATAAACAATTCCACGAGCTTAAAACTGTCCTGTTTTTCGAATTTGACCCGAGGCAAATGGGTAACGACTCGATCAAGAGATTTTTCGAAATATCGACGAAAGTGAGATTTGAACTACAAGTTGTGTTCATTGAAAGAGCACCACTGAACTGATTATCAGCTAAACTTATGTACCTAATCGAGGGCAGAGAGAACAGGGGAGGTGGAATCGGACCCACGAGCTTATTCGACGAGACATCGAATTTTTGTAAAAGATTAAAATCTTTAATTTCTGATGGAATAACAGATCTCAAAGAATTGTTTTTTAGAATGATTGTAACTAGATTGTCACTCAAAGAAGGAAAATTGGGCCCAATTTTATTTTTCCCCAAATCAATCTCTTGAAGATTCTGCAAGGTTTTAAAATCCGGTACACTCCCATTGATCAAATTGTTTCCCAAAACAAGTGATTTCAAATTCGTCATGGTCGAAACCGAATCCGGGATTGGCCCGTAAATCAAATTCGAGCTCAAATTCAGAACTTCAAGCGATTTTAACCGGTTGATCTTGGGGGGTAATGGGCCCCAAATTCCTAATGAAACAAGCGACAATTTCTTCAAATTTGAGAGCTTTGTGATCACAGTGAAGAAAGATTCTATAGAGAAGTTCCGGGAGAGAGATTCTCCCGGGAGAGTTCGGTTTCCGGAGAGAGAAAACTCGGTTAGGTGATTATCAGAGCAATTAATCACCAGATTTTGAGTTGGGGATAAAAAACAGAAATCGGTCCAATTGTTGAAACTCTGTAGAGCTTGTGGGTATTCAAGAAATTGTTGAATTTGGAAAACAATTCTTTTTTCTGTTGGAAATTGTGATGAAACAGGGGAAAACAGGGGGAAACAGAGGGAGAAACAGAGCATAGCCCGGAATATAAATGTTTCCATTTTCTGGACAAATTAGAGCTCAAACTCAAAATTAAAAACCTTAAATTATTAAACTGGGATAAAAATCTTAAACATTCAATTTTGGAGCATCTAAAACAGAGAGATTGAGTGAAGAGAGTAAGGGAAAAACAGAGCAGAAGGTAGAAAATTTCAATTTCTGGGGAGAATTTAATTTTCCAGTGAGGAAAAAAAATGACCTTTTTACTAAATTAAACTGTTTTGAAAAATGGGTAATGAATAAATTTTGAGAATGAAAAAGTTTCAAAAATCAGTTTTAGTAGAGGGATCAAGAGAAGAGAGGAAGGGGAGACGAAAGTTTTCATTTTTCAGGGGCAAAATTTAATTTTTCTGGGGAGAAAACAATGGATTTATCTCAATCAATGAATTTTGAGAAATGGGTAGCACACTGATTTTGATTTTGAGGATGGGTAAAATGGAGCTTCAATTACTAACGTATTAGTATCAGTGTGAGAATGAGGTGGCATGGGGTTCACATGAATGTCACATGTAGGAAATTTACTTTTTGAAGCTTTCAAAAAAAATTTGCTATTTTTTTATTGTTTTTTTGGGGAAGAGAGAATAAATATGAAAAAGATGGAAAACCAATTTTCCAAGAAGATGAGACAGTCGGTATAATGTGTGAAGTGCACATCAATAGACTTCTCCTCAATCGATACAAGAGGGAAAAAAAAACATTTATTCTCCTATAAATTATTATGAATGAGACATTTTATCGTG